>JAFJYI010000525.1:0-85662 GCA_019022655.1 Acacia acuminata
GGTTACTCGAGTAAGTTCATCTTTACTCGGGTAAGTCCTTGTGTGAGAGAAAGTCTTTACTTTTGTATCCAAAAGGATACTCCGAGTAAGCAACTTCCGAGGCAAACCTTCGAGACTTGAACTTTTGAAACCAAAGGCTTTACTCGAGTAAGCTAGTAGTGTACTCGAGTAAGAAACTATTTGCTTGAAAATTTTAAGTGTAAAATGCCTTTATCTTTGCAGATACATTTTATACCTGGAGTAAGCAAGTTCAAGCGAATGATGACTTCTCCGTATGGTCTCATACTCGAGTATGCATATCCTTACTTGAGTATGCAACTCTTTTTTGAAAAAGTGTGAAGTCATTCCATGTCTATCTTCAAGTAAACAAATTCATCTTTGGAGTATGCAAGAACATGAGTCAAGTTGAAAATCAGTTTAAGAGCTCATTACTCGAGTATGAAAACCCTTACTCGAGTATGCATGAGTTAGAAAAACTTGGGAGCTCTGCGTAAGACCCTTTACTCGAGTATGCAAGTGTCTACTCGAGTATACACTCAAGTTCAAAAGTTCATTTGCTCTCACAGTAAGTCAATACTCGAGTATAGCGATCTATCTTTGCTTGATATTGACTTAACTGGAAAAGTTTGGTTGCTCTCTCTGGATGGCCTATACTCGAGTATGCAAACCTATACTAGAGTAAGCACCTCCCGTCAAAAACTCGATTACTCTACGTCAATACTGAAAGTATGGCTATCCATAGCAACGTATTGACGTGTAAATCCAATTGGGCAATCCTTTAATGAGTCCATGCTTGAGTAAGCATTCCTTTACTCGAGTAAACAACTGATAAATGGTTTTAGACAGAATTTGCAAAAACTTCAACACATGTTTACAATTGTTGTTAATCATCAAAACACATTGAGAACTAACAAAAGCTGCATGGATTTAGTCATAAGCTTATCTCATATATAACTACGCTACAACGCCCTTTGACCTGAGGTCATCATGGATTCCTACATGAGAGTCGCTGATCTTTGACCTAGTCAAAAGTCACCTTTGACCGAGTGATGATAAAGGCTTGGATCGGGATTAGTGGTTTTCATGCAGAGGAATGTGAATGGTAAAGATGGAATTTGTCCCTCACATTTGTATAGAGATAATACTAGGCCCCTTGATGAGTGAGTCTGAGAAATGTATGGCCACACTACAATGGAAAGGAGTTTCCATTTCAATTATTAGACTACTCAAGAATCGAGAAAGTAATGGTTAAGAACAGGAAGTTGACATTATCCATGCCTCATCCTTGACCAAATTATCGCACGACAAAAAGGACGTGACATGGTTGTATGATAGGTTGTATCATATCATTGATCCCTATATGAATTGGATAGTCGCAATTCTTGCTAGATGGAAGAACCGGCTGAACCCAAGAGGGGGGTGAATTGGGTGAAGTATAAAAATTTAGGAACTTTGAAAATCTTTTCGTAACTTACTGAAATCAGTTTATAAAGCAATAATCAGTCATTCAAATATATATGCACATTCAAACATATATCTCTGGAAATGTAAGAGATAAGGGAAGAGAATGTGCAAAGCGATTTATCGGTTCGGCCCAATCCTTGACCTACATCCGGTCCCCAAGCTTCACTGGGGATTTTCAATCCACTATATTCTTTCAACTCGATTACATGTGCATAAGAGGTACTCCTCTCACTAGGATTCACTCCCCTTACAAGTTGTAATCAACACACCGCTTGATTACACACTCTGTACTCGAAGTCATCCTCTCACTAGGATTCACTCCCCTTTACAAGTTGTAATCAACACAATGTGTTTCCCACTCAAGATCACCCAATCTTGAGTAACTCTCAGATAGATAGAATGATTACAATAAATCTTCTCTCGAAGTGAATAAATGAACAATGAAGAATAATACAAATCCTCTCACTCTCTAAGCTGTCTAGACATGAAAAACAGAGTGTAAATGATGTAAAAATCAGAGTATCAGCATATTGAAGATGTAAGCTTGTGTCTCTATGTTTTTCTACTTGAATCTGTCTTCTTTTATAGGTAGAGATCAATATATGACCGTTGAGAAGATTCAATGATCTGTTGGATAAAGAAATATAGCCGTTAGAAACTAGTCGTTAGGAACTTTTTGCACAGCTTTTGATGTTTCAACCAAATCTCGATATTTTGAAGGTTTGCTTCTAATCCTTCATTTTAATCATCTGAAACTCACTAAAAAAGTGGTTAAACATGTCTATGAACATTAGAGATCAATCATAGGAAGTACTAAGATCAAACAAGAAGGTATTGCAGATTATCGTGATTTGAAATTCTGAAGTCGCGAAGAAACCTGAAGGTTTTTCTCGAAACCTGGAGGTTTTCAAAACTAGAGAAAAGTCGCTTGCTCTCTATTTTCCCAAACCTGGAGGTTTCTCTCAAAACCGGAGGTTTCGTCCAAAAGTGGAAATTATGAGTTTTTTAAACCAAAAACAAACTGGAGGTTTTTTCACAAACCTGGAGGTTTTGAAAATCGTGAAAAACATTTTCTCTCGGGATGCCGTAAACCTGGAGGTTTCTCTAAAACCTGGAGGTTTTCACTTAAATCTGAAAATTCGAGAAAGCACCATTTGAGCTCAAACCTGGAGGTTTCCCATAAACCTGGAGGTTTTGCTTTGTTCAGAAAACTTGGAAAATTCTTGGCCAATTTCAAACTCAAGTTTACATGTCCAAGCTAGAGGTAATAATCCAATGCAAGAAGAATCAGCTCCAAACTCATTGCATTATGTCCGTTATGATATGATGAATGAAGGCTGTTCTTGATCATCGTTTTTGCAACGTCCTGAGCTGACTGTCCACTTTCGAGGGACATACCTCCTTGTTATGAACTCCTTTTTGGTCCATTCAACTCTTGATGGAAAGCTCTGTGAGTCTACTTTCATATGCCATCAATTTCAGCTCAATCGGATTTGTCGTTTGTGAGATACATCCAAAACACTGAAGGTGGGTCTGGACTGTGACGTTGATTCTTGTGGAAACGTGTAAAAATCATATCTCCTTGATATGAAATCCTTTGGACTTGAATTTTATATCAAAATGACGCATTGGGAGTCTAGTTTCATATGCCACTGGTTTCACCTCAATCCGATCTCTGGTTTGGGAGATATCATCGAATTACCAGACGTCGCCCGTGCTGAACGTGAAACAGTGAAGCTGAAAAGCTGATGTTGGCTGAAACCTCGAGGTTTTGGCTGAAACCTCAAGGTTTTGACTGAAACCTCGAGGTTTGCTAGTCCAGAGACACCAGAGACGCTGAAGACACTCAAACCTTGAGGTTTGTACTCAAACCTCGAGTTTTCTCATCCTAAACCTCATATTTGCTTGATTTTACTCTGAATTGACTCATTCCAACTTCCATATGATCTTGGAGCCTCGTAGCATCAATATAAGATCTTGAATAATGATATCTTCATTCCATTCAGCAAGTTCTTCCTTCTTCCATCTCCCAACTTGATCATTCTTCATCATTTAACTTGAGCTCATCATTCTCTCGCAGCCTTCTTCCTTCTTCAATATCCATAAAGTGATGAAACTTCATTCCAACTTCGCTTATCATATAGATTTCCGTATCACAAGAACTTGAATGTTGATATTCCTATTATATTGTGCAAGTTCTTTTGATAATATCTTTCTCTAGTCTCTTCTCTTCTTCTTGGTTATCCTCCAAAATCCATTGATAGCATCTTACTTTCTTGACAACCTCTCGCAGATACTTCTTTCTTTCATCTCTTATCTCCTTCTTGATCATTCTCCTTAATTTAACTTGGACTAATCTACATTAAACATAGTAGTTAGTCAATGTAGGAGATAACTATATTACTCAATATATTACTCAACCTTTTTGCTTTTAATAATTCCGCTTATATAAGACATCATCAAAACTAATCAAAACCAACATTCTCCCCTTTTTGATGATGGCAAATACTATAAGAAAAATATGTATAAATGAGAAAATATATTAGACCCAACATATTTTTCTTGTCATTCTCTCCCCTTATTTGTCATTAGCAAAAAGTTGAAGTAAAGTAGAAATGCTTAGAGAGACAAATATGAAACCATATTAGAAAGAGTTAAAGAACTGATTTTCTCTCCCGATTGAAAGTGTTTTCATTCTAAATAAGATCCAATTTGGAAGGTTTTTATGAAAACACATTTGAAAGAATTTGGAGAGGTTTTCAAGACAACTTTCACAATTAAAGCATATAGATACCAAACATATGCAAAATTTCGACTGAATATAAAAAGATAGAGATTAGAAATGCTCATGTAGGTTCCGCAAATTGATGAATAATCGATGAGGTCCATCTCGCTAGCCTTGAAATCGTGATGTGCTCTAAATAGCCTCTGAGATGTGAAATGAGACTAAAGTACTGGCTACTTGAGTTGTATCTCATCTGAATGAATATGATCAGTACTCGGCTTCCATCCTTTGCTTTTTCTTCATAGATCATCCATGTAAAGCACATCTCAAACTTCAAAGATTGATCGACAAGGATGTAACACAACCAATTCTCCGTGATGAATTGAAAACTTTCTTTGCAAAAGAGATTTGTTAGTGCAACCAGATATCAAATTATTCCTTTCCAAATGATATTTTCAAATAAAGACAATGAAAGGAAAACATAAGATATTTACAAATGTTAACTCATCATCAAAACTAATAAAAGATAGTGAATGCAGATGAGTATGCTTAAAAGGGTTTTCTTCAAATAAGAGAGATGAACTTTTATAAAAACACATGTGAATGTAAAGCTCCCCCTTAATGAATGTATGACTAAAATGTGAAACTCCCTTTCATGATACCAAATAATAATGTGACACCAAATGTTATGAGATCTAGAGTTCCTCCAACTCCAATGGACATAACATGGTATCTCGAATTAAGAACTTTCAAGTTCACATGGATGGACTTGAAATTGGTATGAAGAAATCACTTATGCCTTTTATGATGATAAAAGAGTTTTAAAGCATAAGGATCATTTTAAATAAATGATTATGCTCAGCTAAGATTCATGAAATAAAATGAAATGAATACAACCAAGTTAGCCTAGCATGATTATGATATATGCATAATACAATACCTCACTCAAGTAATATCGTAATCACTTGAGTCATAAATCCTTTGCACATTGATATGATCAATATTGAGGATCTCTAGATGTGAATGAGCTTCAGGAGGATGAGTCTCTATAACCATTTGCTCTTAATGCATCTTAGAAGCGTAAATCCCAAATGAGCTTTGAATAGGATCTCAAAATTAGTTTCTCGCTCATAGCTTCTCATCAAGCGAGTATGCTCCTTATCATCTTGGTTTAAGCTTCTTGCTAGTGATGGGATGTCACTCAAGTGATGCCATAGAATTTGCAAATATAGCAACTGAAATGGTCTATTCTATTTGCTTAAGTTCTTTGTATTCAACAACAGAACATTTTGGTCAACTCCTGCAAAAATAATGTTCTTTGGTACTCAATGATTCTTGAGTCCACACTAGATTAGACATAACAACTCTTATGCTCTTATAGAATTAAATCATATGATATTTGAAGCAAAGAGTATAACAATTAAGAATCGAAAATATAGTTTTACCCAATCAAATAAGTTCATTCCAATGAATCAAATAGGGTAACAACTAAATGATATCAAGAATAATATTTCTCAATGACAGTTTGTAAATACACTTTATGCAGAAAAGATGTCATTGATAAAATACATATAAGTTTGATCAAATAGCATTAAAAATCTTATTCATAAAGATAAGCATTTATCAACTCACAGTTCATGAATCAGATCAGATTTTTCAAGAACAATAATGAAATATGAAAATAGTTTCAAATCTCAAATGTTCTTTTAGAAATTGATCATGTATAAAAAAAATTTCATGAATGAAAGATTCATTTTTAGAAACGTGCTTGAAAACAATGATCACTTTAAAAAAAACATGATGGAAGTCAACATGTTAAATAATAAATCAGAATGTATCTGAATGCTTCAGTTTTAGAGAACATGTTGAACATTGAAGTTAACATGTTGAAGAATTTTCTGAAAAGCCAAAGTCATGAAAGTAAAGCATTATCAAGACATGCTTAGCACAACATATATAAGCTTAATGACTTTGCTATTGACCAAGAGATAATCTTGCCTTAGAGAATAGAGTCTTGAAAATGTAAGAACATTCAAGGCAAGAGTATGAATATGCAGAGACAAGTACTCAGAATATAGATGAACACAAATGCCGATGTATTTGAGTAACACAAGGAGTACTAGGATTCATGGACGATGAAGTACAAACTCATTAATCCAAATGATTAGAGTTCCATAATATTATCCTAGTAAGCTATTCCATATAATGGTTAATGCACTAACATTTAATGCATTAATTAACATTCATAATGTTTGGAGTAACTTGACTAATAAGAATTTATCCAATAAGTATGAGATTTTCACAAATTGAATTCTCTTATTGAGATAAGCTTGAAACTCATATGAGATTAACTTGTTAGACATAAGGTCCAACTAGTTAGATAATGAAACTAAAGAGTTCAAGCAAAAACATTGAATTCCAAAAAAATCAATGTGTGAATGATAGGAAAACTCAATTGGACAAATTTGAAGCATATCCAACATTCAATATACAATATTAACTTCCAATTTGAAACATTATTTGAATGCAATCAAAGTATGGATATGTTTTCAAAAACATTTGTATGCACTTTCACAAAACAAGTGTGAATTGAAATCTAAACAAATTTTACACTTGTGCATTTCAAAACATGAACTTAGAAAGTTATGCACAAATTCATTTATGGTCCATTTAGCAATCTGAAAACATTTTGAAAAATATAAATGATTGATTGCTAAAGGAATGGAATGATGGACAAGTATTCATTACCCAAAAGTGAATTTTATATAATCAAAATATGGGGTAAGGATTGGACATCACCGTAATTCCTCTTGTCCTCATAGAAGCTTGCTTGGTTGAGATGGATTGATGTAGATAACTCCTTTTCGGTGTTCACCATAAACATTAAGCATAGCTTGTTTAGCTTTCTCAAGGTTAGGATTATGTCTCTATGTTACATTCTTGAGAAGCTTCCATTGATCCTACAAAACCGTATAAATCTTTTTCTTTCTTGGTATCTAACCTTACTTGGATCCAATCATCGTTAGCTTGTAGGAACCAAAATTCACATGCTCTTATGAATATAATTAATTCAGAATAATTGAGCACAATGAATTAATCATGACTTTATGCATAAAAGAAATACTTTCTTTTCAAATCATCATGTATGCATAAAGAGTTAAACTATTGAACATTGCAATCTGTTTTAAAAATATATATTAGGATGTGGAAAAACCAATTTAAAAAAAAATAGTTTGCAATGCTCATTCCTAAGGTTACAAAATATAAAACCTCAAAGAAAATTTCAGATGGTAGCATAGGAGGTTTTACCATTGTATACCTTAGCCTTAGGTACTAGGAGGATTGACTTTGCTTACCCATTGCCTCTTCCTATCACATTGACTCTTCATATGTCTTTCAATGGGTGTTTGCAAAGCTCTCTCAAAGGATATAGACTTCAAGAGTCTTCTATTTGATAGTTGAGAGAATCTCCTTTTCTTGTTCTCCTCAAGATAGTTGAACGGTACTCTATGGTAGTTTGTTCTTGAGGTGGAACATACTCCTCTTGCTTGTATCCATTGCTTCTTTTGATTTGAGGATGAGCTTGTAGCAATGTCTTCTTTATGAGTTCTCCTAACTGATGTGAATCTTCTTTTATGTTCATGAGAAACTCTTGGATTCTTCTTCTTCATCTTCTCGTACCCTTATGTGCATTGATTTTCAAATAGTCCGCACACATAAAGCACTAGATGGACATTTTGGTACCCACTTATACTTGGGTCCTTGACTGTTAGCATTGGACCTTGATTGTCCTTTAAGAGCCCACACAAATTTATTTCTCACATTAGAATTTCTCCTAATATAGCATGTATGAGAAATATGCCCAGATTTTCCACAATAATTGCAAATAATAGAATTATGCTTACTATGAACATTTTTGCAAGAATTATGTTGTTCAAGGGAATGCAATATCAAATGACCCATATTTGTATATTCTTTCTTCCCACATGATTTTCCAAAGATGATTGAAAACATTTTTGTTTTTCAAAATAGACTCAATGATTGGTTGAAAAATAATTTCATGCAATTGTTCAAAATCATTTTTATTAACTACACAAGAAGAATTGGAATAGTTTACCACATGTGTATCTTGAGCTCCAGATAATGATTGATCATAATCATCCATTAGCTCTTCCTGAGAATCCTCTTCCTCATGTTATTTTGTGTTGACTGGATCATGGAAGTATTCAATGATTTCTCCTTCTTCATTTTCCACTTCTAGTTGTTCATCAATTGTGGATATGCAACTTATAGTTTCAGATGAACTGTCAACACTTTCATCTTCAACATAGTTGTTAGAAACATATATAAAATCAAGAGTATCCTAGATTTCTTTAGCACTAGAGCAAAACTTGATTTTCTCAAAATCATTTTCGGTTAAAGCATTTATGAAGAATTTTCATTGCTCTAATGTTCAATGAAAACATTTTCTTTTCTATTTCTGTCCAATTCTTTCTTGGTTTGAAATCAAAAACGTATGTAAAAACATTCCACATATGAAAATCAGTTGCTTTGATAAAACTAGTCATTCTAGCTTTCCAAAACCAAAAATCAATATCTTTGAAAAATACCGGAATGGTATAATCAAAACCTTCGAAAAACGAGGAACACCCAAAATCAGCCATTGAAACTCTTGAGACGGTTAAGTCCTTTAAACAAGAGACACGCTCCGATACCAAATGTAAGAACCTATTTGAACCCAAGAGGGGGTGAATTGGGTGAAGTATAAAAATTTAGGAACTTCGAAAATCTTTTCATAACTTAACTGAAATCAGTTTATAAAGCAATAATCAAGTCATTCAAATATATATGCACATTCAAACATATATCGGAAATGTAAGAGATAAGGGAAGAGAATGTGCAAACTGATTTATACTGGTTCGGCCCAATCCTTGACCTACATCCAGTCCCCAAGCTTCACTTGGGATTTTCAATCCACTATATTCTTTCAACTCGATTACATGTTCTGTACAAGAGGTAATCCTCTCACTAGGATTCACTCCCCCTTACAAACTGTAATCAACACACCGCTTGATTACACACTCGTACTCAAGTCATCCTCTCACTAGGATTCACTCCCCTTTACAAGTTGTAATCAACACAATGTGTTTCCCACTCAAGATCACCCAATCTTGAGTAACTCTCAGATAGATAGAATGATTACAATAAATCTTCTCTCTCAGAAGTGAATAAATGAACAATGAAGAATAATACAAATCCTCTCACTCTCTAAGCGTCTAGACATGAAAAACAGAGTGTAAATGATGTAAAAATCAGAGTATCAGCATATTGAAGATGTAAGCTTGTGTCTCTATGTTTTTCTACTTGAATCTATCTTCTTTTATAGGTAGAGATCAATATATGACCGTTGAGAAGATTCAATGACTGTTGGATAAAGAAATATAGCCGTTAGAAACTAGCCGTTAGAACTTTTGCACAGCTTTTGATGTTCTGAACCAAATCTGATATTTTGAAGGTTTGCTTCTAATCCTTCATTTTAATCATCTAAAACTCACTAAAAAAGTGGTTAAACATGTATATGAACATTAGAGATTAATCATAGGAAGTATTAAGATCAAACAAGAAGGTATTGCAAATTCGCCGATTTGAAATTTAAGTCGCGAAGAAACCCGAAGGTTTTTCTCGGAAACCTGGAGGTTTTCAAAACTAGAGAAAATTCGTTTGCTCTCTTTTTGCCCAAACCTGGAGGTTTCTCTCAAAACCTGGAGGTTTCGGCTCAAAAGTGGAAATTCTCGAAGTTTTTGCGCCAAACGTAAACCTGGAGGTTTTTTCACAAACCTGGAGGTTTTGAAAATCGTGAAAAAACATTTTTTCTCTGGATGCCGTAAACCTGGAGGTTTTCTCTAAAACCTGGAGGTTTTCACTTAAATCTGAAAATTTCGAGAAAGCACCATTTGAGCTCAAACCTGGAGGTTTCCCATAAACCTGGAGGTTTTGCTTTGTTCAGAAAACTTGGAAAATTCTTGGCCAATTTTAAACTCAAGTTTACATGTCCAAGCTAGAGGTAATAATCCAATGCAAGAAGAATCAGCTCCAAACTCATTGCATTATGTCCGTTATGATATGATGAATGAAGGCTGTTCTTGATCATCGTTTTTGCAACGTCCTGAGCTGACTGTCCACTTTCGAGGGACATACCTCCTTGTTATGAACTCCTTTTTGGTCCATTCAACTCTTGATGGAAAGCTCTGTGAGTCTACTTTCATATGCCATCAATTTCAGCTCAATCGGATTTGTCGTTTGTGAGATACATCCAAAACACTGAAGGTGGGTCTGGACTGTGACGTTGATTCTTGTGGAAACGTGTAAAAATCATATCTCCTTGATATGAAATCCTTTGGACTTGAATTTTATATCAAAATGACGCATTGGGAGTCTAGTTTCATATGCCACTGGTTTCACCTCAATCCGATCTCTGGTTTGGGAGATATCATCGAATTACCAGACGTCGCCCGTGCTGAACGTGAAACAGTGAAGCTGAAAAGCTGATGTTGGCTGAAACCTCGAGGTTTTGGCTGAAACCTCAAGGTTTTGACGAAACCTCGAGGTTTGCTAGTCCAGAGACACAGAGACGCTGAAAACACTCAAACCTTGAGGTTTGTACTCAAACCTCGAGTTTTCTCATCCTAAACCTCATATTTGCTTGATTTTACTCGAATTGACTCATTCCAACTTCCATATGATCTTGGAGCCTCCTAGCATCAATATAAGAACTTGAATAATGATATCTTCATTCCATTCAGCAAGTTCTTCCTTCTTCCATCTCCCAACTTGATCATTCTTCATCATTTAACTTGAGCTCATCATTCTCTACTGACTTCTTCCTTCTTCAATATCCATAAAGTGATGAAACTTCATTCCAACTTCGCTTATCATATAGATTTCCAGTATCACAAGAACTTGAATGTTGATATTCCTATTATATTGTGCAAGTTCTTTTGATAACATCTTTCTCTAGTCTCTTCTCTTCTTCTTGGTTATCCTCCAAAATCCATTGATAGCATCTTACTTTCTTGACAACCTCTCGAGATACTTCTTTCTTTCATCTCTTATCTCCTTCTTGATCATTCTCCTTAATTTAACTTGGACTAATCTACATTAAACATAGTAGTTAGTCAATGTAGGAGATAACTATATTACTCAATATATTACTCAACCTTTTTGCTTTTAATAATTGCGCTATATAAGACATCATCAAAACTAATCAAAACCAACACTAGAGGCCGCTTGCAACTTGTGGGTGGTACAATATTGGTCTGCTGCCAATCTCATGTGAGCCTGGCAGGGTAGCACACAAGAATAGCCCAACACGAGCAATAATGTCCCGATTCATTAAATCTTAGATATGTATAAGATTTAATGAATACCGTATTTAATTTAGGATGGATATATATATATATATATTATTAAATTCAATAATAATATTATTATATAATATTTGTTTTGTATTTAATTTATTTGATAAATTAAATATCTAAAACAGAGATATTATATCTCGATTTAATTTTCGAATAAAGATATCATCTATCTAATTAAATTTGAGTTGAGATATAGTATCTCAAATTTAATTAAATAGATAGATATCATATCTTAAATTTAATTTATAGAGATAAATTAAATCAACAAAGTTTTTTAATTTGATTAAATAAATATATTAGATTAGATCTATTGGATAGATTTAATTAATATATTATTTTAATCCGATTCAAATTTCAAGATTAATAAGGATTAATTTTGAATATATATAATACGCCTATTGGGTTTTGAAAAACCTACAAGACATTTTACAAGACGTATTAGAAAAGCCGTGAGAAACCCTAGAGAGAAAAAGAAGAGACGCGAAAATACTAGAGGCTCTAGCATACTGCCGTCGATGTTGGAGGCTGTTCGTGTGGATACTGGTAGAGGGAGTAGATTCGCAGAGTCGGCTCCTGTTGATTGAGTACGACATACACAAGATCGAATTGAACAAGACGCTCATGGGTTCGCATAGGTACGGTTCTTTACTACCCGATTTAAACGCTGTTGATAGATCCTCTTTATTGGGATTCATAAATTTTCTTGATGAAATCCTTCCAAAGCGTGTATGGATCCTAATAGAGATTTGGTAAAACGAGTAGAAATCAAAGGGTTTGGGGGTTGCTTTTATAGAAAATCTTTGGGGGAGAGAGAGAGAGATTGTGATTTTGACTGTGATTGTTTGTTTCCTGATTTTGTGAACAAACTTCCTGTTTGGCTTAAATGAGTACATACACTTTCTTATCTCGTGTAAGGAAATAGAAGGGATCCCAACCTTAATCATACAACCTAGCTTTGTTTCATCAATCTTAACCTTTCATATTCACATTTGTTAAGGCATG
The DNA here is from genome assembly GCA_019022655.1 of Acacia acuminata. NCBI lineage: Eukaryota > Viridiplantae > Streptophyta > Magnoliopsida > Fabales > Fabaceae > Acacia > Acacia acuminata. The sequence continues at coordinate 12,610 of JAFJYI010000525.1, forward strand.
TTACTTTAATCCTGTAAAGTAGTCACTGGTGCCCCTTATCTTCTTCATTCTGTCATGGCCTGAACCAGAGGATAGAGACGCGAGCTAGAAAACATTAGGGAGAGAGCAGAGAGACAAAAATGGGACCTTCATCTTGCTTTCACTCGCACTATCACCGACACCCACCGTCACTCAACCACCTTCAACTTCGTTGCACCAACTTTGTCTTCTATCCCTCACCATCAGGCACCAACAGCTGCAGATTTAGATTAGGGAGCGATAGAGTTCATAGCCGCGAAAACCATATCAGCCGGAGATCTCCATGTGTTCTTCTGATTAGTACTTGAAAAAAAAATGGATTGGAAGATGATGAGAAAAAATAGTTTTTTTGGCAGATTAAAGCTCAGTGTGTCAACTTCCTTGGATTTCGATTTACCAAATGCAACACCCCCATTGTTGTAAACAATGAACTTGTATATAGTGATGAACTAATGAAAAGATTTGGTCGTTAATTTAATTATTATTATTTCTGTAATATTTTAATTTAAATGATAATTATAGAAGGTTGTCAAGATAATGGGAGACGGGGTAATGGACTTTAAAAAGGCCTAAAAATTCACCCACAATGACCAGAGGAAAAGAGACTATGGTGGGACCCGGATCGGAAAAGTAGTGGACCCAAGGTGAAACACCGATGTAACCCGAGTCGGTATAATGAAGGGGGGCCCAGGCACAATGACAAAACACATATTCTTAACTCAGGACAGTATGTATGCGCCATCCATAGCCAGGAGAGAGAAAGAGACACTGAAAAAGGCATATTCCAAAAAGCAAGAGTCAGTGTAATCATTGTATAGGGACACATGTCACCACGGGATTAAAGGAGAATAAAGAAAGGGCAAAGGGTCAATTCCTTGTCCTCTAAGCATTGAATTTCGTCCACCATGAGAGAGAGGAGAAAATCATATGATTTTATCAGTACACAGGCCCAAACATGCTATGTGGGTCCCATAGGTGATTGACTGGTAGAAAAGGGGTCGATAGGGACAAATTAGGGGTTTCTTTTGGACTGAATGAGACTAATGTGGGGCCATGTTGGAAAGTAAAAAGATGCCACATATGTATGTCCAATCAGGGGAAAATATCTAGAAAAGGTGAAGAAAAGTACAAAAAGAAGCACCTTTGTAACTGGCGGGGCCCGATAAGGACTGGTAGACAAAGAACTGGACTGATAAAGTGGAAAAATGGAATTAAATGCAAGGGATCAGATTTGTGGGCCCCATTAGGTGCCACCTAGTCCCTTTTAATTAATAAAAATCTGCTTGGAGAAAAAGTAAAGCCCAATCAGTCCATTAATCAGGATGTGGGCCCTATTAGTTGACCAAAAAGGTGTTTTGGGTCAAAATAAGTAATTTTCACCAAATAAAAAGATAAAATCTGAAGGAAGAGGCTAGGGATGCACCACCTCAGCCCCTAGAATCCTCTGGAATTTCTTGCAAGATAATCCAAAAAGTCAGATCCAACTAGATAGGAATTTACACCAGTTATTTCAAACAGTTTAGATTCTTTTCACCATTTTAAAAAGGAGATAAACTCTTCATTTTCTCCTCCAAAGAGGCGTGCTCCAGCTGAAATAAAGAGAAAGGTTCAGCAAGCATCCATAACCAAGACCAAGCACCCAATCACTTAGACTACCAAGCTAAAGCTCCGAATCAGGTAAACACCGAAAACTCGCACCTTTGGAACTTAAACTTGTGGTTTTCGTTTAACTAGTTAGGCCTTGGTTTTGGGGTCTGATTGTTCAGTTTTTGATGGTCCCAAAGTGCTTAAAACGTGATTTTTTATGGGGTTAAGTTGTAGTTTAAGTTTCCGAACTCAAATCATCGAAAAACCTTAGAAAACAAGCTTGCCGTTAATTCGAATTCTGGGGCAGCGATGCTTCAACTCGGTTTTAAAAATAGTAAATGAACTTGGATGAAGCTGAAATATTTTAGGTGAAAATTAAACTTCTTGAGGTTCACCATGATGTATAATTTTGTAATTTTTGGTAGGAGATAAAAATTGACAAAGTTGGCTCTGAAAGCAACAGGGTGAAATCTGACCAAAGAGTGAAAAATAAGCTACACGCCAAAATATGGGTACTTTCAGGGTATGGAAATATGTTTCCTGAAACATAGACATTTTAGCGGTTTAAATGGCGTTAGTTTCATACAAAAATTATTTTTGTGGAATTTATTAAAAATCCTTGAAGTTGGGTCGATTCACCGGATTTTTGGGAAATTTCAAAGTGGGCTCGGGTTTTAACAAAATAATGCAAGGTTTTTTTTGTAAATACTAAAAATAGTGTATTTTAATGTTATTTAGGTCAAGGGAATTTTTGGAAAATTCACCAGGCCTAAAAAAAAAATTAAAGGCAGTATAAACTACGCCAGGTAGTAACCATTTTACTCAGATATCTTTATGTGTTTTGTTGTATATTTATGTTTGCCATGTGTGTTTTTGTATATTTATTTGGAAAATAAGCATAAAAGTTATGTGATTCCTAGTGCTAAGGACGATCAGTCCGAGGCCGACCTTAGTTGGCGGCTGTACAGATTGCTAGGTCCAGGGCTGTCTTGTTGCAGGTAGCTTTACGGATCGAGACTCCGGTAAGTTCGAGGCTTGCCTTAGTAAGGCAGCCTAACGACACGTGGTAGTCGGTGATGTGTATGTTTCTGTTTGCATATGTGGTATGTTTGGCATGTTACTGTTGACTTCTATATCTGACATGGTTACCTGCATACACTCTTCACATATAGTATTTGAGTATCTAACATGGTTACCTGCATACACTCTTCACCTTGGCATTCCGAGTGTTTGGGGAAGGTCCAAACATCAAGCTTTGGCCTATATCAGGGAACGAGTCACAAGGAAACTTAAGGGTGGGGTCAATCTCTTCTTTCTTTTGCAGGACACGAAGTTATGATTAAAGCGGTTATCCAGACTATCCCAATATATCCTATGAATATTTTCAAGTTTCCCCCTAAAACTTGAAAGGAAATTCATAGTCTCATCGCAAACTTTTGGTGGGATGGTAGTGCTTTTGGTAGTAGGACACATTGGAAGGCTTGGGATTGGTTAACATTAGGGAAGAGTCAGGGAGGTATGGGTTTCCGCGACTTAAGCATTATGAATGATGCTATGCTAGCTAAAACAGTGTGGAGACTTTTTTCTAGACCCAATGATTTATGGGCTGTAGTGCTTAAAAGTGTTTACTTCCCTAAGGTGGGTTTTGCTGAGGCAAAGAAAGGTGGTAGAGCGTCTTGGGGTTGGTCTAGTATTCTTACTGGCAGAGAGTTCCTAAAGGATGACCTTCGGTGGGATGTGGGGACGGGTCAAGATATTAGCATTTGGGGAGTTAACTGGGTTCCAGGAGTCTCATTCCCTGCAAAACCTCAGAATAGTGAGGAATGGTTTGTGAAGCATGGGAGGGTTAGTGATCTTATTGTTGACGATTCTTGGGACCTCTCTCCGATATCTCAATATCTCCCTCATGATGTTAAACGTGCAATTTGGGAGATTCCTATTCCTACGAATCGTTTGGAGGATAAGCTGATATGGACTAAAGCGAAAAATGGCGATTACATGGTCAAAATGGGTTATCATGTTGGGAAAGCCAAGATTCTGCTTGCTTCTGGTAGAGCGGGGACCTGTTTAGTTGTACCTCCAGATTGTTGGAAATCTATTTGGAAACTCAAAACATTCTGCGAGTTCAGCAATTCATCTGGCGGATTCTCAACAATGCTCTCCCCACTAATGCTGCTCTCTTTTATAGGAAACGATTACTTGTGAAACTATGCCCAATCTGTGAAGAGGCTGAAGAAACTCTTGAGCACCTATTCTTTCATTTCCCCGGACCCGCTGTGTATGGTTTGGATGTTTACTAGGCACTTGATTTGATCTAACCTGTGTGTCTAATTTCAATGCATGGTGGTTACTAATCATTGGTTTGCCTACCTTGACTTCCTATGATATCTCTTTATTTGCTGGATTCTATGGTTCATCTGGAAATACAGGAATGCTAAAGTTTTTAATCATATAGATCCAAACCCCTTTGTTGTCATAGAACTAGCCAAGAAGAGTGATGGTGACTTTTGGTCTTGCTTGGAGAATTTGAATATGAAGTCGACCTTACCAAATGAGTTGTCTATCGCTCATTCATATTGGCACCCACCTGAGCCTGACTCCTTGAGAATTAACTCTGATAGGGCCTTTGTGACTGGAAGGGAGTTTGTTGCTATTGGGGTGGTCTGCTGTGATTACCTGGGTCACTTTAGGTGGGGTTTTGTGGACAAAGTGAAATCTATCTCTGCCTTTATGACGGAAGCTTTGGCTCTTAAAAGGGCGTTATTGTTAGTTGTAGATTTGAGTCATGATAAAGTCATTTTTGAAACTGATTGTCTTTCTCTACTATCTTGTGTTGAATCTAAATCCCCTGATTTATGTGATTGGAAAAGTAGGGGTACTATTCATGATATTATTGGTCTCTTGTCTGACAAGGTTGGGTTCTCTCTATCCTTTACTTTGCGAAAGGGTAACTGAGTTGCTGATTCTCTTGTAGCAAATGCTTTTAAGGAGGTACCCTATGGGGTGGGTTTTGGAACCAACACCTTCTTTGTCTTCTCTACTAACTTTGGACATTCAGGAGGCTTTTGGTGCTATGGATGATACTCCGGTCTCTAGCCATGTAACGGTTGGGGAGTAGTTTGTTTCTTTCTTCCTTGTTTTAGTATTTGTCCTTGTTTGTTAGGTAGTTTATTTCTATCCTGTTATTGGCTTTCGTCTTGGTTTGGTTGTGTTTTATTCCTAGTGTAATTGTTTTACTTCGGATTCTATTATAGTAATGCAAGTACTTCTTTGAGCAAAAAAGAACAATATTTATATACAGATATCATTTTGTTTTTCCAAAAATAAAAAAGGTGAAATGCAAAGCATTCAGAAGAATTTCTATTCGTTGTGGCATATTGTTTTTGGACCTGGCTTTCCTCTAATGTCTGTTAGCATCTGCTGTATCCTGTTCCATCAAACTGTGTCGTTTTGGCACAAAACAGTGAGCTGTTGCCCTTTTTTTAATATATATATATATATATATATTTTTCAGGATTGGATACAGAAAAGATATTTTAGAATACTTGACCGATACTGAAAAAATACTTCATGATCTTGAAAAATTATTTTAGGATCTTGAAAAATTATTTACTAAAAAGATACTTGAGAATACTAACTGAAACTGAAAAAAGACTTCATAATCTTGAAAAATTATTTGAGAATCTTGAAAAAATATCCCGAAGTATTTTTTTATACTAGCTTAGTACCCTAAAATATTTTTTAAGATCCCAATATAAATTTTTAAGATCATAAAATATTTTTTTAGTACCAATCAAGATCCTAAAATATCTTTCTACATCTGGCCGTCAAGACTGAAATATTTAAAAAAAAGGCAACTGCTCACTATTTTTGTGCCAAAATGGCACAATTTGATGGAAAAGGACCCAGCAGACGTTAACAGGCATTGGAGGAAAGCCAGGTCCATTCTTTTTATCCCTTGATAAGACTTGGAGGCATATTTACTACCAACTTCAACCTTTTTATATTTTACACCCGTGGGAGATCTCTCTTCTTTTCTTGCTTTACTCTTTGCGTTGGATCATTGGATGAAAGTTGTATCGAAACGTGAAACTAGATTCTACCTGTCTCTCTCTCTCTCTGTTTTTTTTTTTTTTTTTAAAAAAAAAAATCTAATCTCCACCCCTAAAAAAATGAATATTTTAGATGTAATATTGGGCTATGTGCATTCAGCATCTAAAATATTGTTCATGTATATCTAAACTCTTTAAAGTATTTTTTTTAGTGTATCTAGTACTCTGAAATAATCATTTTAGGTGTGTCCAACACCTTATAATATTTTGGTACATCCAATCACGACATAAAAAATGCTTTAAGGTATTAGATGCATCCAAAAAAACTATTTCATATAGTTGGATACAATGCAAAAAACTTTGATTGGATGCATAGAAAGCCGGAAAATTGGGCCGAGCCCGATCAAGCTAGCCTGTTTAAGCCCTGGTCTTTCAAGGGCCGGGCTTGTAAATTAGAGCTTCTAAATAAAGTTGGCCTTGCAGGCCAAAGGCCACCCCGTTAGACACTTTAAATTTTTTTTTTTTTTTGTTTCGTTAACTTAACTTGATCATTTAATTTACAAATTTATATGTATTTTGTATTTGTTATAGTGTTATTTATCCATTTAGTTACAAATACATAATAACTATACTTTAATTTTATGACTTGGTTTATTATTTGTTGCAAATAAAAATTATGAATGTATTCATGATGTGAAAAAAGATATTCTTGATATTTTACCTATGAAGCAAAGCCTACTACTCGAAGTAAAATACAATCAAATGTCTTTAAAATTGATGATAGTGATGAATAAGATGAAAATAATAGTCATCTTACTCATGTTGATTAGTGATAAGCTTATTATGCTTTATGTGAGTTACTTGTGCACAATAGTTTACTCTTGATTATGAATTAGCGACTGCGTTTACCTTAAGCTTGTTGTGCATACATTAATGTTGACAACATTTATTTGATAAATTAGAATTTTAATTGTTGTATTTTACTAATTATATTCATTTGAAAAAACACAAAAAAAAAATAATTTTAATTCACAAAAATATCTTCGCACCTAGCCCGCATGCTTTTCGTGTCAGACCTTGAAAAACGAACATTTTTTTTTTTATCACAGGTCTAAAAGGGCCAGTCCTTTTAGGCTTGGCCTTCAAGGGTCGGTCCTAATTGCAAGCTCTAAATGCACATGAGAAAGTATTTCAGGGAGTTAGATGCAATTTAACCCTATAATATTTAAAACTATTATATATTTAAAACTACTTCGATATATATATATTTATATGTTGAAATTTGGTAACATGTAAAAAATAATTTATATAATATTATAGTAATAACTTTATAAAATATTAAATTAAATTTATTTATTTTTTGATTTAATAGGATGAGATTTTAGGAAGAAAAGGATAAAAAAGAAAGAAAACAAAAGGAAGAAAAAGGAGGTTATATACTCCCTATCCAGAGGCTATTGCACCCAAAAACAATTTTCATAGTTCTTTGCATGTATACCCCTGAAAAACGAAGCCTTATTCCCTTTTATCCAATAAGGACTTACACTTAAAACAAACTCTGATAATGGATTATTTCTCTTCAAGGAATTTGCTAAAAGAGATAGGCTTCAAAAAGATTCCTAGTTGCAATACATTGTAGTCTCTTTTATACATTCCAATATATTCACTGAAGATGTAATTTTGACAAATTTCCTTTCCAACTTCCTTTATATACTTCAGGCAATTTTTCTTCCTTTATGAAGTCTGAGGCCTCTGTTCCATGAGACAGAAGTTTATTGTGTTCTATCTTTTGTTTTATTTATACGATGTATATAACTAAAAAACAATCATCAAAACAAACTCCCCTTATTCTCTCTGTTGGGCCAAAGTATCATACTTTTGATTCATATGCACGCAAACATTATTTGATTTCTAGGGTTAATGTACAAAAATATCAATGCGCTTTTATCAAAAATGTGTTCAGCACTATATATATTTTCGGATGTGTAAAAATATTTATAAACATTTAAAATGAAAGCAAGAAAGACAACATTATTAAATTTAACCTAACATCTTTATATACACATATGTTAAAAAAGCATGGGCCCTAGTACATAATAGTTTATACTAGCCTACACTCTCAATTCTTTATGAAATACTCCTTCCGGTTCGGTTCTTAATGCGTGACATATGTGGGGAGTTTATCATGATCCTAAATATAATACATATTTATCAAATTTATCAATCATTTCTTAATTTATGCATATGGATACTTTCTGAACAATAATTAAGGGGGAGGAAATTGGGGAATTAATGAATGTAACTATGTTGTTTTAGAAAATACATGTCATATTAATTTGATCAATTTTTTTAATCTTATTAAATTAAGTAAATATGTCTTATATTAAGGATTAGAGGAGTAGATGAGTATTTGAATCCACCATTTCCTCATGAACTCATCAAACTAAACAGTAGTTGTCATGCCCAACACGGATCAAAGTATCAAACCCGTGCTAGAGTGAAAAGGATGATTCGTTTAGACTTTTTAGCATGTGCATGATAAAAAATATCAACATCTAATAGTCTCTCAAGTTGATTCATAGACAGGCCTGTTGATTGGTACGTAAAAAGTAAAACATTAAGAAAAATATTTCTCTGTGGTAGCATATTCGCTAGAACTTTACCCCTATATCATATATTTGGATTGGATGAAGAGGAAAAAGGAGATCAAAGAAAATTGGGGTGGAAAATAGGGGAGGGAAGAAGTTTTTTCATAGTTGTTAGTACTGGAAGACACAAATGAATATATCAGAACAAATTTAGAATGAAACATGATCAAGTGCACTGTGATGATATAACACACACCCTTCGAAAGAGGAAAACAACGACGATCTTATTGATTTTATCATGAAAATAATAGATATTGCCAACAACAGAGCAGTTGAAGTGTATCCTAAAGCAAATGGAACTAGCAAGAAAAAATCAATTAGTTGAGTTATATTATGGCTTTCGTGAATATTTTTTGTATGCATTTGAAATTTAGTTTATTCGCAGATATAATATCGCACGAAGGATTAAAGTAAGAAAAAAGTCTCTATCTAATTAAAAATAAAAAAAGCTTTCTCGTGACCCACATAGTTTAGTTTTTCTTTATTCCCAAATGTTCCATTGAATCCCGACGCACTAAACAATCATCAAATTAAAAATTGGTGCAGGTGAGCAGGGATTCACAACAAGACCAGAAAACAACAACCACCTAGAAAACTGATTTGACTGATTTACATCAACTGATTATTTTTCATATGATCTTGCGGTATAGTTGGCTTAATGTGGGGAAAGAGGATCAACATTTACTAAAAAGACTCGATCCAAATGAAATCCCCAACAATTTTAGATCTGGGTTTATAATACACTACACTACACTCCCAATCCTTTATGAAATACATGAGTATCTGAATCCAATTCCTCAGTGAACTCAATTGATTAAAAGATCAAACACAGATTAGAGTGAAAAGGACAAGAACATGAAAGAACAGAGACAGAAACAATTACCATGTTGGATGAGAGTCAATTACCATGTTGGATGAGAGTTGCCAGAGGGGAGAGTAGAAATTTTCGCAGCTCGCTTTGGCCTTGGCGTGTACACTATAAAAATATCTGTCTTAGTCTTCCAAGTTGACTCACCAACAAACCCGTTGATTTTGTAAGTAAAAAGCAAAAGTCAACGGTTGCGTGTAGAACAAAATTTATACGTCAATATCATTTTTTTTTTTTTTTTTTTGTTTTTTTGTTTTTTGCTTTTTTTTTAAAGGTGAAATGCAAAGCATTTAGAAGAATTTGTATTGGTGGTGGCTAGAGTTGGGAATCGGGTCGGTCCGCCCTATAGGGCCCTGAAATAAGGAAAACATCTTTTTTTAAAGCCCTGGGTTCGATAGTACTAAGGCGGGGCTACCTCTGGCCTAAAAATTACTATTCCAAATTTTGACTATTTTTTTCTAGGTTTTTTCCAAAGAAATATAATTAGTAAATTGCAACCATTAAAGTTCTAATCTATCAAATAAATACTATCAACATTAATATCTAAACAATACAAATCATCCAATAACTAAACACATTCATTAATTCGTAATAAAAAACAAATCATTGTCCACAATTGCCTCACATAAAACGTAAGAAGCATTAAACTAAGCAACATTAAGTAACTCACATAAAATATAAAAGCATACCACTATCATTGTCAATTGTCACCTTCTTCATCGCTATCATCAATTTCATATATATTTGATTGTGCTTCACTTTGAGTAGAAGGCTGTGCTTCACTCTTTGACTATTTTTTTTTTAAAAATGAAAATCTTCGAGAACGGGGCCTAACGGGCCGCCCGATTAAGCCCGAGCTCTCGGGGCCGGCCCCGCAGGCCAATTTCAAATTTCAGTGCCTATTTTTCAAGCCCGAGCCCTACTGGTCGAGGGTTTAAATGGGCCGACCCGATTTCCCGGCTCTACTGGTGGCATATTCTTTTTATCCCTTGATAAGAATTGGAGGAATTGCTACCAACTTCAACCTTGTTATTTTTCACACTCGTGGGATATCTCTCTTCTTGCTTTACTCTTTGCGTTGAATCGTTGGATGAAAGCTGTATTGAAACGTGAAACTAGATTCTACTCGTCTGTCTCTCTCTTTTTTTAAAAATAAAATTCTCATCTCCACCCCTCAAAAAATGAATATTTTAGATGTATTATTGGGTTATGTGCATCTAGCATTTAAAATATTCTTTATGTGCATTTAAACTCTTTAAAGTATTTTTTTAATGTATCCAACACTATGAAATAATCATTTTAGGTGGGCCCAACACCTTAAAATATTTTTGGTACATCCAACTCAAGACATAAAAAATGTTTGCGGGTGCTAGACGCATCTAAAAAAACTACTTCAGTGTTGGATACAACGCAAAAAACTTTAACTTATGGGGTGCACATGAGAAAGTATTTTAGGATGATATTTTAATAAGAAAAGGATAAAAAAGAAAAAAGAAGGAGGGGGGGGGGGTGTTATCTACTTCCTATCCAGAGGCTATTGCACGCCAAAAACAATTTTCATAGTTCTTTGCATGTATACCCCTGAAAAACGAAGCCTTATTCCCTTGTATCCAATAAGGACTTACACTTAAAACAAACTCTGATAATTTGCTGAAAGAGATAGGCTTCAAAAGGATTCCTGGTTGCAATACATTGTAGTCTCTTTTATACATTCCTATATATTCGCTGTAGATCTAATTTTGACAAATTTCCTTTCCAACTTCCTTTATATACTTCAGGCATTTTTTCTTTCTTTATGAAGTCTGATGCCTCTGTTCCATAAGACAGAAGTTTATTGTGTTCTATCTTTTGTTTTATTTATCCGATGTATATAACTCAAAAACAATCATCAAAACAAACTCCCCCTTAATCTCTCTGTTGGGCCAAAGTACCATACTTTTGATTCATATGCACACAAACATTATTTAATTTCTAGGGTTAATGTACAAAAATATCAATGCGCTTTTATCAAAAATGTGTTCAGCACTATATACTTTTCGGATGTGTAAAAATATCTATAAACATTTAAAATCAGAGCAAGAAAGACAACATTATTAACTTTAACCTAACACCTTTATATACATATATGTAAAAAAAGCATGGGCCCCATTACATATCAGTTTATACTAGCCTACACTCCCAATTCTTTATGAAGTACTCTCTCCGGTTCTTAATGCACGACATATTTGGGGAGTTCATCATAATCCTAAATATAAGACATATTTATCATATTTGTGAATATTTTCTTAATTTACGCATATTAATGCTTTCTTAACAATAATTAAGGGGAGAGGAAATGGGGGAATTAATGAATGTAACTACGGTATTTTAGAAAATACATATTATATTAATTTGATTAACTTTTTTAATATAATTAAATTAGGTAAATATGTCTTATATTAAAGATTAGAGGAGTAAATGAGTATTTGAATCCAATTCCTCATGAACTCATCAAATTAAACAGTAGTTATCATGCCCAACATGGATCAAACCCGTGCTAGAGTGAAAAGGATGATTCGTTTAGACTTTTTAGCATGTGCATTATAAAAAATATCAACATTTGTGGGTGGGTTTCTAGAGCTTCTGGGTATCAAACATTGCCCGCGCTATACCGCACGTCTTTAGACCAAAGAACTCCTCCCCTTTTACCAACCCAATGGTTCAAAACCACGATGATCCCTTGGATATGCTTGGTAGGCCCAACCCTCAAGAGGGTAAGAAAACCCATGAGGATCTTTGTAAACCCACCAAGTTCGCATTCTGGGAAACACCCTCAACTGAAGACGAGGGAAATGACACTTTACTTCATCCTTCCCGAGGAAGGAGGAGCATAAGGGACATCCGAGTGCCATCACTTTCAAATGCTCCATCCCTGGCCTTGCAAACTCAGCGACCCACACCATGTGACGATTACTGCTACAAAAGCATTGACCTTGGCAAACTAGAACACTATAGGGAAGCCGACTTACTCTTGGCTAATTGCCGGTGTAACATCATTACGTCAGGTAGTTATTACTTTATAATTTCTGCCCTTTTTCTTTATTTTAGGTCTAGATGGCTTCGTCTTTGCACTATCCTGACCTATCTGAGATGGAGGAATCCAGCGCATCCGCCTTTCCCAACGTCCCAACCGGTTCAAACCTTGCCGTAAACATTTGCGTGACACGGATTAAGAGCACCATGGACTCAGCCGACATCTCATCACTCGATCTTGCTGATGGAGAAAGGTACACCATACGGTTGCCCTTAGAGGGTGAATCAGTTGCTTCCTGTCGTCCCATGAACAACGATCCAAATTTCTTCTTCCTTTACTAAGATGTTGTCACCATACTCGGTGTGAAGCTTCCCTTTACCGAATTTCAAATAAACCTTCTGAACCACCTGCACGTTGCCCCAACACAACTTCACCCCAACGATTGGGCATTTGCCGTTGCTTTTAAAAATTTGTCCAGACAACAAAATATTTCCTGTACCGTTCCAGTGTTTATGTCTTTCTTTTCCCCTTTAGAAACCAATATGCTTTCTAGAGGTACCATGACGTGGTTCGGAAGGACCTCATTGCGAAGTATTCGTGATTGCAAGCTTTTCAAACCCTTTATGGATTCGTGGAAAAACTTTATGCCCGCCTTTGTCAAAGTTTTCACCGAAACCGGGCGGCTACCATGGTTCGTCCAGGGTATTCGCTCCGGGGAAACCGAGGAAAGATTTCCCTTGTATTGGTTTACATGCCACTACACTTTTAAACCCAGCGATTGGATCCCAAAACCAAAAAGTTTCTCTGGCGCTGAAGAGGTAGCCCAATTAAAACTTGTGGAGCTTGCTGGTTCTTTGAGAAATCCTATGGTTCCGGCGGAGTATATCCCCACGCCGTTAGTTAGGAGATGACCGATGGCGAGTATGAGAATATACCTATACAGACATTTTAGTCTTTTTTTTGTTCTACTACTTGCAATAACCATTTCTTGATTATTTCTTTGCAGACCGAGGTATGGGAAGGCCTGACTTTCTGAACGTCTTTGCGGCACTTCCCCAAGGTGCTGACGGTACTTCCAATGCCCCAAACTCGGGCGATCCCACTGTCGCTGGCCAAACAGCTCCTGTTCAAACAGTCGCAACCGCTGTAGCCGCTCGTAAGCGCTCAGTGCCCAGGGTGGGTCTAAGCTTGGTGAAAGGACTTCCAAAAGATCAAGAGGTAAACAAGTTCTGGATGACCCAACTGCTACACATCCAATCCCCAGCTCTCAAACTCAGGCCATCTCGACCCCGTCCTCAGTGGAAACCCCTCCCACTCATACTGAGCTACCTAAGGGAATCCTATGGACACATGGGGTAACAAAGGAATTCTTAGACTTTGTTCATCCTCCTGCCCAATTTCACGCATCCTCTGGCCTTTCCAATGCTGACATGAAGGAAATTGCCGAAATGGAGATTAGGGGCCAATAGGCCGTTTCTCTCATCCGACCCTATGCCTTTCTGAAAGTTAGGTATGCCGAGGTCGCCGCCCACTTGCACCAGGTGTCAGTGGAAAGGGATAACCTGAAGCAGGAGATTGCACCCTTGAAAAACAACGCTGACCTGGCCGAGGTTACCGAAGAAAGGAACCAAGCTCAAGATGAATTGCAAGCATCCAAGGTCGAGAAGGGCAAGCTGGAAGAGGAAGTGAAGGCGCTTAAAACGAGCCTGTCCTGAACCGAGGAAAAGATGACCATGGCAACTTTAGATATTCATCGTTTGGAAGACGTCCACACCAATAACATGCTACTTGTGGAGAGGGTGCAGTCTGATGCAGATCATGCTAAAGACGTGCTGAAGACCAAGGATGAGGAACTTTCACTCGCCAAGACTGAGCTCACACAGTACGTGATGAAGACATTTTGTCATTAGCCTTGGGGTCCACAATCAACAATTAACCAAGGATTGCGATAGGCAAACCTGGGATCGTTCTCTCTTCTCGAGGAGCCTTTTATTGAATCCTAAGTAATCTAGATGTCATGCAAATGAAATGGAAACAAGGGGGGATTGGGTTTTGTTGGGATTATAACAAGAATTAAAGACAGAATGAAAAGAGCGAAATTTAATCAAATTAAAATGGATCAACCCAGAATTGGGATTCCAAGACCTTCCATCATCGAACAAAAATAGAATAACTGAACTTATGATTGATTCTAGACAAACCGAAATCTACGCATTTGTCTAAAAACTCCCTCAACTAGACGATCGCCTAGCATATGTTCGAATACATGGTATGTTTTTCGTACGAACGCACAATACTCACATGAACCTGATCCGAATTATATCCTTGGGATATCAACTGGATGTTAGATCTAACATCCAATCTGTATCTAAACTCGAATCCGATTGAAGTACGAAACAAGTTAGTTACCGATTAAAGCGCAAGTCCTCCGGATGACACCATGGAATCCTCAACTCATGGGTCGATCACAGAAACTTAGCCAAGCATGGCTGTATAAAATGAAAATGCCGAAATAAAGATGTTCATCATGACCACGAAGAACATGAACAAGTTCATCATGAACACGAAGAACATAAAGAACAATTAAAGAAAATGAAAGCTTCTATTCCAATATAAAAATAAATCTCAACAACATAATGAATCCTTACAGAAAGAGATGAAGAATAGAAAATCAAAATAAAATAATTAAAAGGAAAGATTAAGACTTAAGCCATTCCAAGTAGAAGGCAAGAAGTAGAAGAAGGAAGTTAGAATGGGAGAGATCTTAGTCTCCAAATGTGTGTGTTTCCCTTCAGCCTCTTCATCTATTTATAGGAAAATTGGGCATCTCATTCATCCATTTTGCACCTAATTTCGTCACTTTTCTTGGTGGCAAATATGGAAGAATCATTAAACCACTTTCCACCTCCAAAAACGCGTCATTTGCAAGCTGGACAAAAACGCGTCATTTGCAAGCTATATTACACCCCGAAAACGGCGGATCTAGACCACGTGGTCTTCATATTAAATGTTGCCCTGAATGTCAGCTTTCCAACCGCGCAAACCGGACCTAATTTAGAGGTCTGTAGCTCCAGTTATGGGTCAAATACCGAACGTCATTCCAGAGCCCAGTGACAGCAGCCTGTTTCGGCTTCCAGGCCCATTTTGGCCCTCTAAACATCTGATTTGGCTTTTGGGCTCTTCATAAGATTTGTAAGGCTTCCTCTTAGCTTTCTGAAAATGCAAATTGAAGATCTATTGGACTTCTAGAACTCAAGTTATACCCAAAATACCGAACAGTATTCACGACCCAATTGTAGTAAGAATGTGACTAAAGTTCAGTTTTGAATCCAAACTCAAGATGTGACCAAGATTAATGCAAATAAAGTCTAAAAACTCATTATGAAGATGAAATCACATATTTAGCTAATTGATACATTAAAGCATGACAATGATAGAGTTTTTAGCTTCTTTTTGCATTTAAAATATCATGAATTCAAAGATTATCAGTACGCCAGCGCGGTCGTGCAGTCTTTTGATAATGCCGCGGCCCAAATCCGAGTTCTTAATCCCGACGTCGCCCTGAATGTCTTCGGATTGAATTATCAAGCCTATGTCAGCCAAAAGGGAAAATTAATCCCCCTGGAGCTGAAGAAGATGACGATGATGAGGACGCTGAAGAGGAAGAAGAATCGGTTCCCCCTAGGCTTGCATGCCACCTTTAGGACAATTTCTTTTTGAGTTCCTTTAATTTCTTTGTTGACCATCTGTTGCCGAGTTTATAACCCGGCTTTTGAATTTTGATGTAACACTCCTGTATTAACATCAACAATACCTCTTTTCACTTTAATGAAAATTACTTACTGTTCCCGTTGGATGAGTTTTCACTCGATGCTTATCAGATTCGTGCATTTTGCCGAGTTAACCCTTCTCCTAACATTTGTTGTTTCCGTAAAAGTATTTCTTAACGCACCCAAGCAGCCTTGAGGGGAGCTCAATCCAAGATAACAGTAAACTTGCTAAATGTTTAAGTTTAGTTTTATTTCACTAAAGTTTTAACAACCCGACTTGATCAAGGTCGGTACATCCGCTTACTTTGTTATCCCGGACGAATTGTCCTACGTCGGCCTTGTCCGTCTTTAAACTTCAAGAAACATGATTTCCAAACACCGGTTTATGTACCACGTGTTCATACATGCTTAGCTTTGTCAGGTCTTTCGACATGATTTTTGGAAATGGGTTTATGGACCTTGGGTTCCTACATGTTTAGCTTCATACATGATTTTTGAAAACTGGGTGTGTGTACCTAGAATCCATACATGCTTATTTTATACATGATTTTCGAAAACTGGTGTTTGCACCATGAATTCATACATGTTTATTTTATACATGATTTTTGAAAACTGGTTTCTATACCATGAATTCCTACATGTTTATTTTATACATGATTTTCGAAAAATGGTGTTTACACCAGGAATTCATACATGTTTATTTTAAACATGATTTTCGGAAACTGGTTTCTATACCATGAATTCCTACATGTTTATAAGATTAGCAGCATTATCATCACTATTTTCTGAAAATGAGTTCCTTGATCCAGAATTCATTAAAATAAACTCGGCAGCAATGCCATCATTACATATTTCCAAGTAAGAACAAACTTGCGATCTCATCACTTCTGAATAATCTCTCATTAAGGAGCTTTACATATACTTGAGATAACGTCGCCTCTGGGTGGAACTCGGCTTTCAGCTGGAGTACGCCTTTAATTTGTCTGCGTTACATGTTCGCTTGACGGCCTTCCTTTTCAGTGTCTCAATCTTGTAAGTGCCTTTCTCGAGATTTTTCGGTACCCGATATGGGCCTTCCCAATTTGCAACTAACTTCCCCTGACTGGCATTCTTGTTGCTTATTTCGGCCCGTCGAAGGACGAGGTCACCACTCTCAAAGGACCGAGATATAACTTTCTTGTTATATCGGTTTGCAATGAGTTGTTGAGATATCAATTCTCGGCAGTGCGCCGCCACTCTGACCTCATCTACTAAGTCCAATTCTACTGCAATCGCTTTGCTATTCTCATCCTCCTCATGTAGAACCTTGATTCTCCTCCATGAGGGTTCACTGATTTCAACTAGGATCATTGCCTCGCATCCATAGGTAAGCCTGAACGGGGTTTCCTCAGTTGCCATTTGAACACTAGTCCGATGTTCCCACAGAACGGAGTACAACTGTTCCACCCAATTTGAGTCAGTCTCTTCCATCCTTTTCCTCGCCCATTTATAATAACTTTATTGGTCGCTTCAGCTTGTCTGTTGGATTGTGGATGTTCCATGGAGGCAAAGTGGTGCTCAATATGGAAGTCAGCTACGATCTCTCGAAAACCTTTATCTGTGAATTGGGTCCCATTATCCGTGACAATCGCCGTTGGGATCCCAAACTGGGATATAATATTTCTTTGGAGAAACTTTTGCACTCGTGCCGACGTAATCGTTGCTAGTGGTTCTGCCTCTATCCACTTTGTGAAATAATCCACAGCCACTATAAGCCATCGTAGCTACCCTGGGGCCGACTTGAATGGTCCCAACAAATCCATGCCCCATTTATAAAACGTCCATAGAGCTAAAATAGACGTTAGTTCTGATGGTGGAGCCCTTATTACCTTGGCATGCTTCTGATAACTATTACATTTGTGCACATGATCTTTGGCATCGGCCGCCATTGTAGGCCAAAAGTAACCAACTCATACGGCTTTTCAGGCTAATGCCTTTGCACCCATGTGCTGTCCATTAACCCCTTCATGGATCTTGGATAATACATACCCGGCTTCGGCCGAATTAAGGCACTTCATCATCGGGGAATGAAAACCCTTCTGATATAAGTTATCGCCTATCATAGCATACGAGGCCACTGTTCTTACTAGCTTTTTTTGCCTCTGCCGACTCCATGGGGAGGGTTTCTTGCTCAAGATAATCTGCAATCAGCTTTCTCCAATCATTAGCCTCCGAGATGATCATTACACAGCTTGGCTCTAACAGATTTTGTTGGACGATTATGCGGTGATTTCCCGGGCTCTTCGTACTTGCTAGCTTAGACTCTGCCTTGACATTTTCCCCTCTTGGGATATGCACCACAGTCACCTTATCGAAATCGGCCATAATCTGCTTCACTTTTCCTAGATACTTGATCATCAAGGGGCCTTTAGCCTAATAGGTACCCTCTATCTGAGAAGCCACCAACTATGAATCGGTAGAAACATGCACGTTCTTGGGTCCATTCTCTTTAGCTTGAAGTAACCCAGCAATCAAAGCCTCGTACTCCACCTGATTGTTGGAAGTTTTGAAATTGAAATGAAGGGAGTGCTCCAATGACACTCCTTCTGGGCTCACTATAATTTTCCTGGCTCCACTCCCCTTTTCATTTGATGATCCATCAATAAATATTCTCCATGCTTGAAAATCCTCTTCTCTCCCATCTTTCGACGAGGATAGTTCCATGACAAAATCCGCCAATGCTTGGGATTTGATAGCATGCCGAGCTTCGTAAACTATGTCGAACTCAGATAATTCAATAGCCCAACTGACCATTCGCCCTGCCAAATCTGGCTTATGCAGGATCTACCTTATTGGCTGACCTGTACGAAAGATGATACGATGATTCTGGAAGTATGGACGCAGCCGCCTTGCCGCAATGAGTAAAGCAAAAGCCATTCTTTCCATATTTTGATACCTCAATTCTGAGCTTTGTAAGGCTCGGCTTATGAAATACATCGGAATCTGACCATCCCCGGTTTCTCTAACCAAGGCAGCACTTACGGCCTCGTCTCCCACGGACAAATATAGAATCAAGCTCTCCCTTGGTTCAGGCCTTGATAGCACCGATGGAGCTGATAAGCACTACTTTATCTTTGCGAACGCCAATTCATATTCTTGGTTCCACCCACTAGGGGCTTCTTTCTTCAACAATTTGAAAAATGGGAGCGAGTTTTCTTCCGACTTAGGTAGAACACGAGTTAGCCCTACCAGCCTTCTGGTTAACTGCTGGACCTCCTTCTTAGTTCGTGGGGCTTGCATATTCAACACGGCTTGACACTTGTCCGGGTTTACCTCGATCCCTCTATGGGTTAGCAAAAAACCCAAGAATTTTCTGGCCGGGACGCCAAAAGCACGCTTTGCTGGGTTGAGACGAATCCAATATTTCCTCAGCTTATCAAATGTTTGCTGTAAATCGTGCACATGACTTGTTACTTGCAACAATTTGACGATCATGTCGTCTATGTAGACTTCGACATTCTTGCCCAGCTGACTTTCAAAGACTTGATTCATCATCCTCTAATAAGTGGCCCCCGCATTCTTCAAACCGAACGGCATGACATTATAGCAATAATTGGCCTTTTCCATGATGAACGCCATCTTTTCCTGGTCCTCTGGGTGCATTGCAATTTGATTTTACCCGGAATAGGCATCCATGAAAGAAAGTAGTTTGAAATCGGACAAGTTATCAACCAACTGGTCAATACTCGGCATAGGAAAAGAGTCTTCGGGGCATACCTTATTTAGATCCTTGTAATCAGTACAAACCCTCCATTTTCCGTTAGGGTTCTTCACCATGACGACGTTAGACAACCATGTGGTATACTGCACTTCCCGGATGAACCCGGCCTCCAACAGTTCTTCCACATGCACTTCTAAAGCCTTTTTTCTATCATCGCCAATTTTCCTTTTCTTCTGGGATACCGGGGTTGACCCGGACAAATCGCCAATTTATGACAGCAAAACTCTGGGTCCACCCCAGGGATCTCGGAAGGCTGCCAAGCAAAGACGTCCTTGTTATTTCGCAAGAAATCTTTGAGCTCTGCCCGAACCTCAGGATCCAATGTTTTGCTGACTTTAGTAGCCTGCCAAGGTCTGGCACCTAGCATGAGGTCCTCCCGCTCACCATTCGGCTCTATCTTTTGCATCTTTTCCTCCTCACGCAAGTCCAGCTCTATCGAGTTGACCGACTTCCCTTTTAACTTGGTTTTGGACGACGTATTCCTAATTTACTGGGATACCACCGTCGGGTCATTCTTGGTTTCTTTAACCGTCTCAAAGTAACACTGTCGAGACTCTTTTTGATCACCCTATATTGTAACGACCTGATTCTTCTTGTTCACCAACTTCAACTTTTGGTGCTTGGAAGACACCAACATGTCTCAATCATGAATAGTTGGTCGCCCCAAGATGATATTGTAAGGGGAGGGAAAATCAGCCACTATGAACCTAATCGTTCTAATTTGAACGCCTCCCTGGTACCTAGGGTTAGCTTCAAATCTATGTACCCTTTTGGGCGAGTATCCTGCCCGTTGAATCCAGTCAAGGTACACAGCTTTAAATCTTCCGGGTCAAATCTCATCCGTTTGAATGCATCCCACAGGATAATATCCACCACACTGCCATTATCGATGAAAATTTTCTTCACACAATAGTTTACGACGGTTCCCGTGATTACTAGCCCGTCATGGTGACCTGGTGGCACATCCTCCAAGTCTTGCCAAGTAAAACTGAGCATTGGGGGTTCCGGTCTTGTAGAATCCTTTTTGAATTCTGGACGGTCCTTGATGAAAAGGACCTCCCTCGGATATTTCTTCCATTTGGTTTTATTGAATCTCTTCCGCCTCGAAAACCTCCACTGATAACATTGCAATCGTACTTAGAATCAGGAAACTCATCTTCACTACCAGCTGCTTTCTTCTTCTGGTCTCGTCTTTTCCTTTCTGAAGGCGGGCTCTTGCTTCGACCTCCTTGCCGTTTGTTGTTCTTTCGTCCTTGCGTCTGAATAACATAACGGTGAAGTTTTCCATCCCGGACGAAACTTTCAACCGCGTCCCTTAAGTCCCAACAGCTATCAGTTGTATGACCGTGTTGGTCATGAAACTCACTATACCGGGATTTGTCCAGGGTGGCTTCTCTCCGTAGTGGTCGAGGTCTTTCCACCTTCTTCATTTCTATCACGGATACCTCCTTCTAAATCTGCGCTTGTGACACCTTCAAGGGAGTGTATCTATCAAACTTTCCTTCCGCCTTTCTTACTTTTGGCCTGCTGTTGCCACTTTGCCTACGGGAATCCTGCATGCGCCTGCTATACTGCTCTTTGCCCTTATGAGGCGGACTCCTACCCCTTTCTTTCGGTATCTGACTTAGCATGTCCATTTGTTCGAGTTCTAGATATGTTTTCGACCTATCTCGGAACTCAGCTAAGGTTTCAGGGTAACACTTCAGTACAAACTTCTTCAGCCGAGATGAACCATTAAGTCCAGCTATAACGCAGTGTAGATGTACCTCTTCTTTCAAATCGGGTACTTGTAGAGCCGTATCTTTGAAATGCTCAAGATATTTTTGCAAGGTCTCACCAGGCAACTATTTCACCTGGTCCAGCTAGAACTCGGTCTTTGGTTGCTTCCTGCTTGTTGCGAAATTAAGCAAAAACTTTTGTTCCATGGTTTTCATATCCCGGATAGAATGTAATGGCAGTGAATGAAACCAAGTTTGTGCAGATCCTCTTAGAGTTCCTGCGAATAATCGAGGGATGATGAGTCCTACAATCCCTTTTACCCCGATTTCCATCTTGAAGTTGTTAATATGGTTCAACGGGTCCTGACTGCCATCGTACTTTGGCAGCTCTCTCGAGTCTAAGCCCTTGGGATAAGTGGCCGCCATAATTTCATCTGAGAATTGACTTAGAACATTATCTCCGCCGTGCCCTTCTGCACCTGCCTTAGGCATACTGAACAGCAAGGGTGTCGCATCATTGAAAGAGATTTGCCGTGTCTCCCAAAATAACCAAGTTCGAAAACGATTTTGCAGAAATAGGGAACCTGGGTCGTTTCCCCGATGAATTCGCAGCGGTTTTGATTGACTGCAACAACGAAACAGAAACACTAAAAATGGGGGTTTTGTTGATTCAAACAGATCAAAAACGAAAGTAAAGAGAAACAGAACGAAATATGCAGAAACAGATTAAAAACGATCAACCTAACATTTAGATCCAGAGACTTCCATCATTGAACAAAATATGAACGAACTCGCGTTTGGTTCTGGATGAACCGAAATCTCTGCGTTCATCCAGAAAATCCCTCGACCAGATGATCACCTAGATCTTGCTGTTGAACCGCTTGCTGTCCTTGTTAAACACCTCAGCTTGGGTGAGGGGAATTTGTCATATCCTTCGTCTCACCCTCAGTCATCATTGTGACATGATGAGGATTTGGAGCAACAGAATCCGAATATTGGACCGTCCCTGTTCTGGCGGCGCATTCTTGTGGATCGCCCCTCGGATGGCCCGATCACGCGGGTGCACGACTACGGCTCCTAGTACTCGCGGCCATTCTCAATGGTCGTTTGTGGTTTTTCTGTGGTCTGGGAATCAAAGTTTATGGTTCCCCACGGTCGGCGCCAATGTTCTGGAGTAGAACACAAGTGTCTAGCCTTAGTGGGCTAGGATATGTTAATGTAGGATCAAATGACTCCTCACAGGTGCTTATGGATTAAACACCTAAGAGAAGATGAGTGCTCAGTGGTATCTATGGAGAAGATATCAAAGAGTGTTCTCAGATCAATGTGCTACACAGGAACAGCGTTTAGCCAGAGGGGTGGGGTGTGTGCACAGTGAGGCTGAATAGTAAATAATGGGATAGAGAATGTAGAGAATGCACCTGGTGGATAACCTCCTATTTATAGGGATTACCTAGGATTTTTCTCCTCATCATCGTGAATCTGTTATCCAAGCATGATGTGCCTCCCACATTCTGCAAATGCCTGCTCCACTACCTGTACGGTCCTGGACAATGAGCACGATGAGAAGGTGACTCACATACTACCTGGATAAGAAGGATTCTACTGCACATACTCCCACTGAGCCGCATACCCATTAGGCCCAATATATGGGTCCACAACAAGGCCCAATACATGGGTCCATAACAATATATTTCAGTGGTGTGGGATATGTCTTAGCAATAATTGATATAAAACATCTTTTTTATTATATTTTCTTTAAATTGGATGTTCGGGTGTATTTTCAATCGAGATGATGTGAATGTCGCCATCGTTACATGTGGGGGGTCTTTGCCCTGGGCTAAACAAGTGTGATCAAGGAATTAGTATGCAGCTTAAATTATATGTATGGTATGAACAAGGTCCTTGGAATCAATGTAAGTGGATGTTCTAGCATTTGTTTGGAAAAGTTTTCATTCCGAGTTGGGAAAAAATTGATACATGATTTGCTCTTGGTTAAAATAATTCAATCTGAAGATTGCGTTTCATGGTTGTCCCATTTCTTGAAAACAAAGAGCGAGAGAAAATAAAGAACTCGTCTCCTCTCGTTTTTTTTAAAAAATAAATGAGGAAAAAATGAGGGAAAAAAATAAATTTAAGAATCAAGTTATTACTATACAAAACACACATCATCATTGCATCTATATAATAGATAACTTTGTAAATAATATTAAGTAATTTAGAGTAGCTTTGAACCTTAGTCCTTTCATTCCCTTAAATTTCCCCCTAATTTCATTCCCTTAAATTAAAGTTAAAGCATGAAAAAAATCCTTTTTTGTTTAAATTCATGCAACTTTGTACATCAATGGTGTCACTTCCTAATGAAAAGTTATTCAGTTCGAGTCTCGGGTATTTTTTCTTTTGTTCTTATTTTTGGCCTCTGTACTCCAAAAGATAGTAACTGTTATTTTAGTGTGTTTAACAACTAAAGATTTTTTGTGTTATGAAGGAGGGTACAGGGGTTTCTATGCTCGTAATACAATCACTCTAACTCCAAAAAGTGTCAATGATATCCATAAACGTGGAGGAACTATCCTTGGTACATGACGTGGTGGGCATGACACCACTAAGATAGTTGAAGTATTCAAGATCGAGGAATTAATCAGGTTTGTGTTTCTTTGCATTGACCAAAACGTATTATCCGGAGCGGGTATCAACTAAATATATCTTTGATCTCGGTTTACATTATTGGAGGAGATGGAACACGAAGGGACCTTCGTGATTTATGAGGTAATGTTAGCTTTTTGTGTTTTAAAAATGTGATTGAGCTTTTTCCTAGTTAAGATTGTAAAACTTATTGTGGTCAAATGCCAATATGTTAATGATGCATCCGATTATCCATACGGGAAGTTAGGAGGCGGGGTCTCAAAGTTGTTGTTGCTGGAATTCCCGAAACCATAGATAATGACATCCCGGTACTTGATTCTTTCATGTTCTAACTCCAATTATGTAGATCCATTTATTAGCATCCATTAACTTCATTAACATAAAAGTGATTCCTACTTTTACATCATTCTTGATAGTTGATTGATAAATCCTTCGGCTTTGACACTGCTGTTGAGGTGGCTCAACGTGCTATAAATGCGGCACATGTTGAATCTGAAAGTATTGAGAATGGCATAGGTGTTATCAAGCTAATGGGTCGCAATAGTGGTAAGTTTTTTGTGAGCTCATCATGCCTCCACTCACTAGCATACTGAGGGCCCGTTTGGTACAGGGAAGATTTAAGGAGAGAAAGGAATTTAAAAGTGGGAAAGGAATGGAAGGGAAGATTGAAAGGGAAATTAAAAAGTTGAGTGTTGGGTAGACATGGGAAGGGAACTTAAGTTGATGGAAAATGAATTGTTTGGTATGAAGAATTGGGGGTTAGTTAAATGGGAATATGAGTTGAAATACCAAAAAAAAACCCCTATATTAAAAAAACAAAAAAACAAAAGTGAAGTTTCAGTTCTGGTTTTTTCGCAGTGGGAGAACGATGAACCCTAACCATAATGCGTCAATGTGCAGATTGAAAACGGAAGTAGACGTGCATGCGAAATTGAATTGCGCCGACGAATGGATTCGCGATGTTGAGAAGTACGACGCACATGATTGGAATTAGAAGGTGAGAACAAATAACGATGAAACTGGTTGCGAAAATAGTGACAGAGGAACAATGGAAAAAATAGCAAACCTTTGAACCCGGTTGATGCATTCGTAGAGAATGGAAAAATGAATGAACATAAAGACAAATAAAAAAACCCCGAAAAGTGTGAATAAGATGAAGAATTGGAGTTCCTTCGTCAAGGAAAACCGACGAAGCCATGAATAATGAAATTTGGCACTCCCACAATGAAAAAAAGGAAAAGAACGATTGCTTTTAATTTACATAACTCATCAAAGCACAAGAATGATAGGAATGGCTTCTTTTATTTGCTCAAACCGATGCCTCCGAATAGATATGAAGAAAAGGCAACCGACAAAGTGAATAAAATTTTACAAGCAAATTGGCTTCAATATTTTAATACGGCCCGGACATAAGATTAAAATTAATAGATGTGTGATGCAAGTGCACCCTTTCATGCAAGAATCTCTTTTCATCCATCACTTGCTGCGAACATGTCAGGGCATCTCACCTTTTAAAACTTTCAAGTTGACACTTTCAATTCTGCAGTAGGCAAAAGCATATCAAAAACAAACTATGACCTCTTTCAATTGTTCTCAACAACTATAAAAAATTCAATTTTCGTTGGATTCAGTTGTCCAACCCTCATTGTATAATTCTCAAATTGGGTGCAATTCAGGCTCTGAATTGAAAAACAAACCAGGGAGGTAGGGGTCAGAACTCAGAACATGTGGGCAACCCTTTACAGCTAGGGGCTAGGTTACTTAAATAATTCCACATCAGAACAACAATAATGACCTCTGTTGCGTTACTGTGGCACAGAAACAAAACATGTGCACTTGTGAGGATGGAGAAGAAGATAGAATGACTAATTCCACAACCGTATCAGCATATTTGTTTGAGAAATATCAGCTTAAAGAAGAAGATCAGAGAGTGAACCAATATAATGCACACAAATGCAAAACAAAGACAGATTGATGCAATAGTGTATTAAAACTCAAATGGCCAATTGACACTGATTGAAGCGATGAATAATGAAAGTTGGCATTCACAAATGCCTAAAAACAGGGAAGGCAATGTAGCATTACAAGTCACATGGCTAATTGAGGCAAACTTTTGAGATGGAATCAATGAACATAATGAAATTTGGCCTTCTCAAATGCTTCAGAAGAGGGAAGGCAATGTAGGATTACAAGCCACATGGCTAATTGAGAAGAAGTTCTAACAGATGGAATGAAATAACATAATCAAATTTGGCCTTCTCAAATGCTTCAAAAGAAGGAAGGCAATGTTGGATGAAAAGTCAAATGGGTAATTCAGACAAATGAAAGCATATGAGGAGGCAAAACATAAAACACCCTAAACAATGGAAAACAATATTGCTGGTATACACAAGTAAACATAATCAGTTGCACTTAACACATAGCAGCAATGTCAACACAACTGAGTCGGAGTTCAATTGCCCAAAAACACAAAAGCTGACGTTCGAACGAAACAAACCTGTTCGAACGCCACATGACAGACCTACACCATGACAGCAATAGTTGGAACAGCAGAAAAAACCAGGGTAAATGCAAAAAACCGTATCCACTGGTTACAAAAACAAACAACATACATTACAATATAAAAAGTCTCCTAAGCCTTCTTTTTCCTCTTTGCTGGGGACCTCTTGGTAGTGGACCACCTTGGTGATGTTGCCTGTGAACCAGGGAGGTTGATTGGGATGAATAAGGGGGAATCAGACCTCATAGGAGGAGAAGGAAAGGGTGTGGAAGTAGAGAATATATGGGACAAATTCTCAGCTGTTGCCCCGGACCTTAAATTGGTTGGTGGGATGACTCTCAAAGGCACAGGCGCGGCTATTGTCCTTGAAGGCGCAGGAGGAGGGTTTACAGGCTCCAGTAGAGGCACAATAGATAGAGGTGTGATTGGCTCATACTCCTCAACGTCAATTGGTGAGTTGGGGTCAGGCACATGGTCTTCACCAGGGCCTTCAGTAGTGGGGGAGGGAAGTGGCGACTCTGGCGCAGGATGAGATGTGTCTTCATTGGGGACCACATGTTCTTGTGCTGTCGTGGAGTGAGGCACCTCTTCCTCATCAGCAACATCAGGCTTCGAAGGTTTTTCAAGTGGCGGCTATGTACTATCCTGAAGGTGGGAAGCTTCTTCCTCAGCATTGGAATTAGGCACAGCCACTTCTTCACATGCCGATTTACTCTCATGATAGTGTGAAGGTTCATGTCCACCCTTTGCACCAGCCATGTCTTCTTCATTGAGCTGTGAAGGTTCAACAACACCCTTGGCTCCAGGAACCTGTTCATCATGCTGTGAAGGTTCATCAGGAGCCTTACCACCAGCCCACCTCCTCTTCATGATGATCATCGATCTTTTGTGAGTGGTGGGGACAGCGGTGAGAGGCACGGTCACAAGTTTTTGAACTTGCTGGAGTGTGATTGTGAGTGGAAGTGTTTGCATTCTGACCTTCTGTATTAGGTGCACCACATGCCTTTTTCTTTGCCTTGAATGCTGCATACTCTCTGCACTCATCAGTTGCATACATCTGAATAAACTCTCTCAGGAAAACCATCTCAAGACAAATGGAGCTCATTCGCGATTCGATGCTTCCCAATTGTGCAACCATTGTCTCAAACTTATCCTTCAATGGTAGAACCTTCTCCTCCACAATTTTCACAACTATTTCTGCCATGTCCCCATTTGTATCCTCAAATGCTGGTTCATGAACACGTGGCTATTGAGGAGGAGGTCTCTCACGCTCAGGGTTGGACTGAGGAGTCTGTTTACACTCATTGGTAGAAGTTGAAACCTCTTTCACAGAAACACGAATCTTCATTCGGTTCAACGCTTCTTCACCAAATTGGGGAGTCCATATTGGACCATCACCGTACCATATTTTGTTCTTCTCCAAAATCAGAGAGACAATTGAGGGGTAAGGCAAATGTGAGTTTTTGTCTTGCACAGTGGCAGCCTTCAGCATGGTATCAAGTATTATCTTCCCCAATTTAAATGGCTTGCCCTTTATCAAACAAGCTAGCACACGTTTGTCCTCAGGGCTCATTGTTGCGTAGTGTCCCCCCTTATTCACAAAGTTTCTACTATACGAGATAATGCAACACCCCGTATCTATCCGGGAGTTGTTTGGGTCCCGCACGAGAGAAGAATCATCATCGGGTGTGTGTCCCTCAAGCAATATGGCATCACTTTCTTCCCCAGTATAACTCGTGTCATTCGCTTGTGGTGTCGTAACATCTAACCATTCTAGTATTTTTTCTTCATTTATCTCAATGGTCTGTCCTCGGACACATGTATACACAACTCCCTTCCTTGAAATTTTTAGATTTGAATAAAAAACCTTGATCACTGACTCACTGTATGGCAGTGACAACTCTAGAATGCCCTTGAATGGCATGAGAATGTCCGTTAGGCCAAAATCGTACTCATTGTCAAACGTGTCAAGGTTTATCCTACTCATTTTACATAACGATCTACCAACTAACCGCATGTCGAAGTCCTCCGGTTGCGTTGGTTGAACTCGGGGTGTGGGTTGTGGCACCACATTTGTCCTCTGTTTCCTCCGAAGTTGCTTGTACAATTTTGCCCTGACACCTCCCCCTGTGGCCTTCACGTCTTCTTCCTCCTTAGATTCCGATGACCCCTGTGCTGAGTCGTGTTCTCTGTCTTCTTCCTCATCCCAGCTTGAGTTTTCACTTTCGCTAACCACAGCCTTTGCCTTGCCTTTCTTAATGTCACGTAGCCTCTGTTTTTTGCTCATTCGCGTTTTTCCCGCCTCCATTTCATGATCAGAGTCAGAAGCTTCAGTATCGTTGTTGGAATCCCCTGGCGGTTCCTTCCGCTTTGTTTGTTGTTTTTGTTGTTTGGCGGCCTTTGCCTCAATCTATTTCTTCCACTTCGCAGTTGCCTCATAGTCCACATACCAATTGTCCTCTTTTATTTTGTACTTTGAACGCCCATGTCGTCCACATCGCCGAAGGCTTGCCCTGTGCTTTCTGAAATGACGAACGTCCTCCATTGTGATTCCCATCTCCTTCAACCGGTCCGTCGTCATTTTCACCCTAGCCATTTGTGATTTTAGGATTAGGGCTCAGAAATGCTCTATGGTTGAACGACGCAGGTGATTTTAGGGCAATGCAGGTGTGGGGGTTCCGATTCAACAAGAAAATAGTCGGAGGTCGTTGGTTACTCACAAAATGAAAAAGAGTAACGTGGGAGAAGGTGTTTTATGTTGGATGACCATCGGACTTCACGGCTTTCGATATCGGGGTGGTTTTCTTGTAATTTCAGCGAAGTTGGGGAAGACGCAATTTTTAAATAATCTATCAAATAACCGCGACTCGAGTACGTTCGAGCGACGCTTCTACGTTCGAACTCAATCACCCACATGTCAGGCTGTGAAGTAACTGGGAAGGACACATTTACGTTCGAACGTGTTAATTACGTTCGAACGTAAATGGGAACAAATGGGACGCGTTCGAACGTAAAAAGTGACAGAGGCGACATCTGTGGTAAACCAGAAACCTCACCCTGCGCTAAACCAGATACCTAACCCTGTACAAATAGACCATAGCAACACAAGACATATAGTAACTCTGAAGTATGTGAAACATAAAATGCGGACGTAATAAAGATCCTTTTAACTTTCATTAACTTGTTCATGATTTACATTCCACATTGTTGCTGCATATACATTTCACGTAGACCACAACAAGACAAAAACATTTTCAATTACATTGACGAAAGACATAAAGTGTATCCCATCTCCAACTCTAAATTTCCTAAGTTAACATGGTCTACACTTTGCTGTCCTAAACATACAAAAGGCAGACTTGTCCCAAAAGTGAATGACACCCCGCATCATACATGGCTATACAAAAGACTACGAAATTAGGCCAATGACATTGCATATGGCTACACAAAAAAGACAGTTTCAAGGCCATTCGAGCTATATATATATGGCTATACAAGGTCTACTACCGCAGCAAGGTTCGGACCCATGATGTCTTAAACTGAAGAGGCATCTTGTAAAATGACCTAAGGAGTTTGTCACATGCTATTATCTTCATATGAGCCAAGTTCCTCTCATTAAATGTGAGATCCTCAAGCTGAAGAAGCTCCATGAATAGATCATCCCCCTTCGCATCAAGGTCTGCTTGCCTTTGTTGTGTGGATATTCGATTCCCCAGTTTTTCAAAGACAGTCACCATGGTCTTGTCAAGCGCTGTTACTGTATCTCTCAGAGCCTCAGCCATCACTTCTGAATGGTTAAGTCAGCGCTTCTTCCTGGGATACACAGAAGTTTCAATTGCAGGGATTTGTGTGAAACCAATGTCAGGCTGTGTGGGTGAGAAATCAGAATCAACAGGGACAGTATTTGGTGTTTCTGGTAGGCCATCTTCCTCAAGATTGACCTCTTCCTCCATCCCAATCGGGGATTGACCTTCTTCAACAACAGCCCTGTCCTTTCCCCGCACGAAGCACAGGCCGTCAAAGTTGGGTAAGGTCTTGGTGCGAAAATAAGAAGCTCTCGGATGAGCCTATGAAAAAAAAATTGTGTCATGCATGTCAGTTTGTGAGTTAAGATATGATGAACACATCAATAGTATAACATACCTTCAAATACTCATCCCAAACCGTTGGGTCTGCAGTAATAAATTTGGTGTCGGGGTCCCAACCAAATCTGGAAGTGTTGGTACCATAAACCATGTCATAAGCTATTTGCCACACTCATTTCAATGTCTTCAACCTAGAGGTAATGTGTGGAGTGGCTTTTATACCACAACCGGGCAGCTTTGCTTCCATCATCTGTTGGTGGGCATTGGCAAACCCATTCTTGAAGCCGTTATCAGCCATGTATCTTGCCTCAATCTTAAGAGTGACTAAACAGTCAACAAGCACTTTGTCCTCCTCAGCAGACCACATTTTCATCCTGCGATCAGATGACTCCATCTACACCCAAACTGAGCGCATAAAACAAATTAAAAGGCACAATATGTTTGACATAATAAGAAACAACCGATAATGAACCATTAAAGCAACAACCATAAATTATAGTTACACAACCATAAATTGTAGTCACTAATAAATGGAATTAAAATGAACCAAATAAAGCATTGTTTTTGGCTCATACTACTAGAAGGCCATGGTGAATCCGGAAGTCTTAATTTTTAGCTACATTATCAATTGTCCCTATGCGTCACAAAAGCTTCAAACATGTCATTTGCAACATGCTCCCTAAAATTATTCCACAAGTCGCTGGTTTCCATAGGCACGATGGGAGTGTTGAGATTTGTATCTGTGGTAGGTTCAAACGTATGAAGATGATGATCGATGGGGTCTTCAACATTGTCTCGACGGAGAAGGTTGTGCAGCAAACAACATGCGAGGATGTATCGGTTCTGGATCTTCACAGGGTAATAGGAGGCGCTCCTCAGGATGGCCCAACACAACTTTAGTATGCCAAAGCACCTTTCAATAACATTCCTCACAGCTGAATGTCGCATATTGAAGCACTCACGTGCAGTTTGGGGTTGGTATCCTTCTCTCCACTCATTAAGGTGGTACCGTTGCCCTCTGTATGGCGCTAAAAACCCCTCACAATTCATGTACCCCGCATCAACCAAGTAGTACTTTCCTGGAAAAAAGATCAAGTGCGTTAAAATTGTTTTTTCCTATATTGAATCAACAGGGACAACACACAATTTCAGCATCTACTACACCATTGTAACCACATACCTTGCGGAACTCGTAAGCCGTGTGGTCTCCTTATAGCATCCTGCAACACCCTGCCATCCCCAGCTGACCCTTCCCACCCAGGCAAGACATAAATGAATTGGCCATCCGGTAAGCATACACCAAAGACATTGGTTGTTACCTCTCCTTTCCTATTTCGGTATCTACCCTTGTGTGCCGCAGGTACTTGTACGCGTATGTGAGTACCATCTAATGCACCAAGGCACCCCTGAAAACAAAAGCACAGTGTCACCGGTTAGGTTAATGGACAACTTGTTTAATTTTCGTCAAGTAAAAAGTGAATTGCACAATAACACATTCTACGTACCTTGAACCACTTCCATCGATTGTCATTTGAGTCCTCCGGAATGGGCTCCGGTTTCTTCAGAAGCAATGATTGCAATCTAATCGTAGCATTGAGCACCAATTTAAAGTATCTACTAATGGTTTCGCCTGACCTCCCAAACTCAAACTGAATTACTATATTCTTCACGTGATGACCCAAGATGTGAAGGAACATTGCCACTTGCTCGTCAACTAGCATATGTTTAGTTGCTTTCAACCCACCAATTGTGTCTAACATGTAACACAATTTATCAAACGTCGCCCGGTACATCCTAATTTGGTTGAAGCAAGTGGTGTCGCTACTATATATTATAGCCCTCAAATTCGCTCTCTTCGCATGAAAATCTAATCTAAATGACCTATCCGGTAAATGCCTAGGTCTACCTCCTCCCACTGCCACTATCATAATGACAATCAACCTCCTTACTGCTATAAGGAAAGCTAGGCACGCCGCCAACATTGCAACAATTTCCTCTTCGAATGTGGCTCCATACCTACACAATTTTTGTGCACACCCATTTCCTTTTCATTATGATCTACTACTCCTCTTTACAAACAACCACTATTTACATTCAAACATATCACATTTTCAGCCACCCCAAAATTTTTATAGCAACATCACCCAACCATAGACATCACACCCTGATTAAAATAAACTCACATTAATTCTATAATTCAACTATGTTAACTTTCTAATTCAGGGGTCAGCAAATACAGTTTTATTGTTAGTACATGCAAGGATAAACAAAAGAAAAAACGCCTATATACTAAACAGTTGAACAATGTCACAGTGGCTTTGGCCTCTCTTCTACGCTTTCATACATTTAGAACTAGATAACAAATTTTGGGGAAGCACCAAACAGAACTCAGATTCTCGAGTCTCCACAGCTAATGGACAACACAACAATAAATGCACATACCCACACACAAAGATGCCCTGTACCACCGCCTCTCTCTTTTATTAACAAAACCTCACTCCCATTAACCCACAACATGCATATTATTCGATCAACCTTCCGCTACAAACTCACATACCCATCGACAACTCCAAACCCATCAACACGAGAAAGAGACGAGTGTAAACAAATGAACGGGGGCATCGGCAACAATGGATAAAACAAAGCAAACAATTCTCATACCCATCGAAACTCACCCGATTTGCACACGCGTCCAAGTTGAGCTGCGTCTCCAACTCCAGTGTCTTCAACAATTTCAGGTTCGCGGCCTTCGTACACCTAAACCCACGAATGCCTTTTTTTTAAAATAAAAATGTGCACTGTACAGGGGCTTTTTTGTCCCAAATTTCACTCTCCCGGGAACGAAATCACAATCCCGCCAGATTTGGAGGGATTAAACTTTGCCCCATGTGTGGGAAGATGGAGGCTGGCGGGAAAGGCATTTTCCAGGACAATGCCGCGCCAAACAGATTTCTCCCGTGGGAAGACACTTATCTTCCCTTTCCCTTTGCCAAAATCAGCGTACCAAACAGGCCCTGAATGCTGAAGAAGCATAAATTCATTATTTATTTGACTTGACAAAATGTTAAAATATCACGTGCTTTATTTCCTTTCTTGATGTAGTTGGTGGACCTAATGTTAAATCCATTTATTACCTGGACGAGTGCAGGGTATATTGCCATGTATGCTACGCTTGCAAGCAGAGACGTGGACTGTTGCTTAATTCCAGAGTCTCCCTTTTACCCTGAAGGTCCAGGTGGGCTTTTCCACTATATAGAGAAAAAACTTAAAGAACAAGGGCATATGGTAATCGTAGTTGCGGAAGGGGCTGGACAAGATCTTGCATCTGAGAGCATCCAATCCATGCAGAAGCAGGATGACTCAGGAAACAAGCTTCTTCAAGATGTTGGGCTTTGGATATCCCAAAGGATTAAGGTGTGCATTGTAGATTTTTTCCTTATTCCTTGGGTTCTTCAGTTTGATCCTCACCAATCTGTTGCAACAGAAGAATATTTACATAGTTACTTCCTATCTGCTTTTATCTTACAGGATCATTTTGCCAAGCACAGTGCAATGAACATAAACCTCAAATATATAGGTTTGTACAATTTTTCTTTCAAGGGACAAAAAAAGATCATGGCGCTGTTTACATGCTGAAAGCAGTGTAGGGTAGAATATTCTTAAGAACTTCCTTTTCTTTTCCTCTATTTGACAGATCCAACCTACATGATCCGAGCAATTCCAAGTAATGCTTCTGACAATGTGTACTGCACACTTCTTGCTCAAAGTGTAATACATGGAGCAATGGCCGGTTAAACTGGCTATACAAGTGGACTCGTCAATGGAAGACAAACTTATATACCTTTCTATGTAAGTTCATTGTGCATGCTTGATGTCTCTTCAAAACCAGGCGCATCAATTAGAGTCAACTCAAATTTTAGAGATACATAGATAATCTTTAAAGATTTTCTAACACGTCATAAAATTATTGCATGGAGAGCTTAATAATAGTACAGATATAAATAAGTACTGCAAAAATGAAGCTTACTGAGACTTATTGGTAGTCTTGTTGAGACTTATTGGTTGCCGTCATCTTATTATTTTCATTTTTTTTTTTTTTTTTTTTGAAATTTCGCAGAGAATCACAGAGAGACAACATAAAGTAGTGATAACTGATAGAATGTGGGCAAGGCTTTTATCGTCCACAACTCAGCCCACTTTTTGGTGTGCCAAGGATGTGATTGAAGAAGAACTGTTGGATCAGTCAGGTAATGATGACGAGCAATGTCCAGATGCCAACTCTATTGCCGACGGGATCATCCATATCCCTAATTATTCTGTGAAGGTCTAATTAAGGCTCATTATTAAATTAATCAATCCCTATAATTATATCGTGCCATACAAGTCTTATATTTGAGTTATCCCTTTTTGGCATAACACGGCTGCGGAAATCTCAGCCTCGCAACTTGAAGATATTCCTTCATGTGTTGTTTTGTTATTTAATAATGGGTTAATAATTCCAAAGAAATCCTCTATCTTTTATATATCATATTATAATATACGGTATTAGAGAAGTTAAGCAAGCCTCGTTACAGGTAACCCCCAGTCCCACAACTATATGTTGTTTAGTCTTACTATTTCAGTTTTGAACATCATATTGTCACTTTCCACGTTCTTGACGTGGACTTCTTATAAATATGATTTCTGAATTCTTTCTATTTGGCATCACTGTTAGTAGGTTTTATTTGACCTTGAAATCTTTGATTATAGTGACAAGATCAAAACATTATATTTCTTTCTTATTCCAATTTCGAGGGTGCTGAGAAAATTTTGGGGTGGATGATAAAGCTTCAATTTTGGTATCTGACTCTACTTTTGAAGTTTTTGACTTCTAGAATTTGGGTGCCGTGTGCTTGTCTTCGTATTACACTTTCAAACAGCTAAATACTACTAAAGTAATTTAAAGCTAAAATGTTTTTTTTAAAAAAAAAATTATTCTTTTATTTTTTATTCTATTTTAACGTGGAATAATTCCCATTGCAGATCACTCATGAAAGATATGATCTTTTAACCACATGATGAGATGGACTAGACTGAACATGATTCTACCTTCGGTCTTTAATTTTTAGTATAAAAGCTAAATGACTTTTTTTTGGGAGAGATTAAGCTAATTAAGTTATATCAAGTATTTGTTTTTATCATTTTTATTTAAACTAATTTGTTTGATTTATAATTTGATATATAATATAATAATATACATCATATACTATGATTAATTAGTTTATTTTACTTCCTTACTCTTTTATTTTACTTCCTTAGTCTTTGCTAAAAAGTCCACTGCCCCGTATATTATGAAATATGAGGAGTATTTTACAAAACTTAAGGAGCCGGATGAAGATACAATGAAGACTTGTTAAATCATAAGCGTATTTATGGTTATGATTTTTATTTTCAAAATGACATTTTCTTCATCAAAGAGACTTTGAAGCTTCAATTTTGGCGTCGGTCTCTAGTTTTGGACTTCTTAGAAAAAGTTTCAATTACTACTATAGAAAATGCTTTTTATAAAAATTATTATTGACAATATATGATGGTTTCAGAAAACGTCTTTTATGATGGTTATTATCCATCATATATAATAGTTTTGAACCATTCTATATGTGGGTGCTATATATGCTCAACGCAGATAAATAACGGTTCGAACCATAATATATTGAAGGGCACATTTAACGGTTCTTTTTTAATCACTGTGATGTACTGACTTCATTTATTTTTAATTATATATAGCTATTTTTATTATTTGTTCTTATTTATTTTACTATTAATATTATATAAGACAAAATATAATCATTGATAATAACAAGATAATAATATTAAATAAAAACTTATATTTATAGGATTTAAAATTCAATAGACTATAGATAAACATCATACTTAAAGAAATTAGTAACTTAAATACTCTTACAATAAAACATTATCTTATAATGTTTTGAATTCTAAAACAAAATCAATTAATAAAAAATTCAACAACATTCTCCAATACCTTTGTTGCTGGTTGTCCATAGATCACGCGCTCCAAGACTTCCTATCATGTATCATTTAACTACAAAAAGATAATATAAAAATAAAAATAACAATATACTCCCTCCGGTCCTAATTATAAGACCTAGTTGATTTTTTTTTGGAGAGGTTAAGGAAGCTAATTAAATTACTTTAGAGTATTTTTATTTTTTTTCTTCGAACTAATTAGTTTAACTAATAAACTAATATATAATTTAAGATACACAATATATGAAATAATCAAGTAACTTATTTACCTTCTTTAATCTCTCCAAAGAAAGTCAATTAGGTTTTATAATTAGGATCGGAGGTAGTAGTAACAATTGGAAAATATAAAAATTTGAGCAAATCTTGAAACCTAATTTCAAGAGTTTGGGCTACTAAAATTTAGAAATGTGATATGTTCAACAACAACAAAATTCAGCATTTTACCTTGAAAGATGGAATATCACTAAGCGGGGTGAATTGGGTGATTTAAAAATTTTCCTGAAAGATTCTGGACTTACTTGAAAAATAGAGTTAAACAGAGAGAGGAGAGAGAAAGAATGGACATAGGAAATTTATCGATTCGGTCCAAATCCTTGACATACGTGCAGTCTCCAGACACTGGGATTTTCACTATCTCAGAACTTGATTACATACTCTGTAACTCTCGAGTAGTTCTCTCACTAGAACTTACTCCCCCTTACAAGTTGTAATCAAATAAACTCAATCTCAAAGGTTCCACAACCTTGAGATTAATACAAGATGAATAAGTTTAAAACTCTCTAAAAGAGCAAATAGATAAACACTGAAGATTATCAATATTCGAAGATATTGCTTAAGAGTATGAAACATTAAATACTATAATTTCGAATTGAATGCGCAATGTAACATCCTGAATTTTGGGCATCGAAGCTTGAGAATAAGACTAAATTAGGTGGACGTCTAAGCTTAGGTTCGGGAAGAGCGACATTCCCGAATAGGCCCATAACTTCGGCCGAGGAACAAAAAGGGGACAATTATGAAATAATATTTCAAGGATATAGAATTATTATGATGGAATTATTTATGGAAAATTTGGCCTTAATTATTATAAAGCTAATTATTAGAATTTAAGTCATATTTTCCCATAAATTAAGGACAAATGATTAGAAAATAATTTTTGGCATAAATATTTTAGAGATAATATTTTAAGGCCAAAAGAAATTTAATTGAGAAAGAAAATCCTTAAATGGAATTAAGGATTTAATTTTATCACTTTTCCAATATTTGCAATTAATTGAGCTAAGTGTTAGTTCTCTATGTGTTTTGATGATAATCGACAATTGTAAACATGTATGGATGTTTTTGGATAAGCTAAATGAACTTTGAAATTTGTTATTTTCAACCAAAAACATTATGTCAGCAACAAACTCGAGCCTAGATAGGCAACCTCGAGTTTGCCACTGACAGGGGGCAAAACTCGCCAGTTTGCATTTTAAACTCGAGACTGAACCTGAATTTTAAACTTGAGAGTTTTTACAAGGTTTTCTCATACTTTGAGTAAACTCGAGGTTACCTATGGTAAGCTCGAGTTTGCGAGAGGCCGAGAGCATTTTGATTTCAAAGCATTTTTAAACTCGAGACCTCTACTCGTAAACCTCAAGTTTGCACCTCCGGAGAAAATCTTCAAAGAGTTTACAAAACGTAAACTCGAGTTTATTGAAAACAAACTCGAGTTTACCTCTCAAGCGGAAGAATTTTTCAAATGAAATATTTCATAAACTCAAGACTATCATTTTTGTGTAGTGTTTATCACCTGTTGAAAAATCTTTAAGAGTTTACAAAACTTGTAAACTCGAGCTTGCAGTTGACAAACTCAAGTTTACGTTTGGCCGAGAGCTTTGAATGTTTTATAACTTAAGAAAACTCGAGACTATATGTTTAGACTCAGTTTGTGTCTCGGTCAAGAGTTTTCCAAAAGTTTTCTAAGTTGAGAAAACTCGAGTTTAAGTTTCTAAACTCGAGTTTGTGCCTTACGTAGAGCAAAATAATTTTAACTTGAGAAAACTCTAGAGTTTGCACTGGAAACCTCCGGTTTACACTTTGAGGACTAAAACTGATTTTTAACATGAACAGTGACAAACTCTAGGCTACTCACTAATAGACTCGAGTTTACGTTTCGCTCATAATGTGTTCCAAAGCTCAAAATTGCGACTTTCCTCTCTGGATGGAGGAAACTCGAGGTTTGATATGAAACCTCGAGTTTTGGCCAACCCGAGAGCATTGCAGTTTTAAAGTGTTGAAAACCTCCGGTATTGGAAGAAAACCTCCAGTTTAGATGTTTTGGACTTAAATCGTTTTTACATGCCAAAGTCCAAAACTCGAGTTTTGATAAATCAAACTCAAGTTTACATTGCTGATTCTGAAATTCAAATTTGACGAATTTCTCTCGTTGTAAAACCTTCTTGTTTGATCTTAATACTTCCTATCATTATTCTCTAATGTTCCTAGATAAGTTTAACCACTTTGTTAGTGAGTTTCAGATGAATTAGAGAATGTTTATTGAAGGTTTAAAGCAAAAGCAAAAAGTGATGTCAGCACATTAAATGCAAAACCCAAAAAGTTGCATACTTTTGGGTAATCCGTCTGCACACGCTTTGCAAAGGATTAAAGAATGTTTTCCACATCCAACAGCTGCTACTCCAACGGATTAATTTGTAGGAAGTCAACTCTGAACTTCTGCACAGCTGGATTAAGTGGAGATTAGAGAGACAAGAAGACCAAAGCTTTACCAGAACTTTGTCTAATGAAGGCAACGGTTATAATGAAGATTACAATGGTCATTTAATGCTCTCTTAGTATAAATAGAGCAGCATTCAAGTCTTTTCAACTAACACATCTGCTGAAAACGAATTGCATTCAAGTCTTACATTTATTCTTTCAGTTTTCACTTGTATTTTATCTTTTGATACACAAAGCTTCAGTGATTATCTTTATCTACTCTTAGAGAGAGTTCTTATCTGTAAATCATTTATTGTAAAGAATCACAAGTCTGAGGACTTGGTGATTAGGTTCATTGATTGCAACTTGTAAGGGGGAGTAAGTTCTAGTGAGAGAATTACTCTTGAGTACAGAATGTGTAATCAATTGAGATAGTGGAAATCCCAGAGTGTCTGGGACTAGACGTAGGTCAAGAGGTTGGACCGAACCAGTATAAATTCTTGTGTCCTGCTCTTCTCCTTTCTATTATGTTCATCTATGTTTCTGCTGTCCAAAACAGAGCACTTCAAAAGATTTTAAAAATCCCCAATTCACCCCCCTCTTGGTGATTTAGCTCCACCTTCCCTAAGTACCTAATTGCAAATAAAGGTTTGGAAGAGGCTCAAATAGGTATTAAAATGGGCCTCATGGCACAATATTCACCATAAGCCCATTATCTCCATTACTCCCTCAGCTGAAACACGTAAAAGTAGCAGCGTGAACAGCGACTTTCATGAGTCACGCAACCATAGACCATACTTCTTGAGTTCAGTGCATTCCCTCACTTCCTCATTATATCAACAGCACCCAAGAAACAGAAAGGAAATGAGAGACAGAAAACTTAAGTCTGAAACGTGAGAGAGTAAGGGAGAGATAAAGCCACGGCTGGAGAAAAAGGAAGGAGCTGATCATGAAGCTTGAGGAATCAACTGAGGTGAGTTCCTTAAGCATTACCCTTCTTATTTTCATCGCTTTAATCTGCTGCAAGTGGTTTAGTTGGAAGAAAAACGTGATCATGCTCTGTTTTTTTTGGGTCTGAAACAGAGAATATTTTGTGCTTTTGTTTCATAGTTAAACCTTTGAGCTTTTCCATAAAATTTTTAAGTAGATAGTAGGCTCAATAAGGTTTAAAATGAGCAAAATAACAGCCAAAACAGATGTGTAGGTTGAGTTATGATTTTTCAAAGTTTGACAGCAAAACTGGAAAACTGTCATTTTCTAGTAATGAACAGTGCTTTTCGTGTTAATTTTTGAAATAGTAAATGATCAAGTTTTGACATGAAATTTTCCAAAAACAAAGTGGACATAACAAGGTTTAATTTGATAGGTCACAATTCGGAGTTGTATCCAGAGAGATACGAATTTTTGAAATTAACATATTAAATCTGGAATTTTTCTCAACTGTATCTTAGACTCTGATACCAGCACACTAGCTCGGACTCTGATACCACAAACTACCCCAGACTCTGATACCACACACTACCCCAGACTCTGATACCCCATCCTTGATACCAACACATTATCTCAGACTCTGATACTAACACACTATCTCGGACTCAAATACCACACACTACCCCAAACTCTGATACCAACACACTAGCTCAGATTCTGATATCACAAACTACCTTGGACTCTGGTACCACACACTACCCTGACTCTAATACCCCATCCTTGATACCGACACACTATCTCAGACTCTGATACCCCATCCATGATACCCATACATTATCTCAGACTCTGATATCACACACTACCTCAGACTCTGATACCCCATCCCTGATTCCGACACACTATCTCAGACTCTGATACGAACACACTACCTCAGATTCTGATACCCCATCCCAGATTCCAATACCATATCTTAGATCCCACCAACCCCAACTCAAAACCCCTTAACCCAGAACCCCCTTGACCCGGAGAAGTGTTTACAAAGAAAATAATAATATTATTAAATAAATATTATTATTATTAGGCAAAGGAATAATTATTATTTATTAAAAGGGGATTATTATTTTAAGGGTTAATAACCACTTTTAATCCTTTGAAATAATTCACGTAGTTAGTTACTTTAGGACGCAAGAAGTGACTAATGACAATGATAAACGTTTATAGGCATACTTTGACACCTCTTCTGATCCCAGCATCTTCAGACAAAGTTAAGGATTCAAGTTTGAGGTGGGTAACTATTATCTTATTAGCTTATATAGTTGTATATATATATTCATGTATGACTGATCATGTTGCTAGATAATTTGCATGTCTATATCCTAGCTATGGATTGAGGCTGCGTGTCTCATAGGGCTGCGTGTCCTAAAGGGCTGTGGTCTTTGGCCGTTAACTGTGGTTACAGTGCGACTTATTTTATTGTGAATTACTCTGTGCTGATACATGTGTTATACTATCTTTTACATTTCATATTTGCATATAAGATTAACTATTACCCCTGGGGTTCATTCATTTGAACTCCAGACTGCATGAAAGAAACAGGTAGTGGATCGGGTTCAAGAGGAAAGATGAATCTGTAAGAGATACAACAGAAGGGATATTTTGTTTTAATTAAGTAGTTGGATTGTAATTAACATTTATCACTTGTTTATCTTGGATTATTGTATTAATATCCTACTATGGGATAGATTCGAATCGCAAAAAATTTATCCTAATGTTTTCAAACTAGGTTATTTTAAGAAAGTTTGTATTCCGCAATTAAGTCGTCCAAATTATTTTGATGCCTATGCGCTTAAACTCTGATAAATGTAGGTGTGTTAAGTCGGGGCGTCACACACAACGTTTCGGTAGTTGGAGAATTGAATACTTTTGGCTTTTATAGATGTCTTCATTAATGACTGGTGAAGCCCTTGAGAGAGCCATTGTGAGTAATGAATATTAGTGTTGAAGAATGTTAAATTAGTTTCTTTGTATTCTCCAAATATTCACCGTTAACCTCCGTTGACATTCCTTATTCCATTTGTCCATTGAGA
This sequence comes from Acacia acuminata, assembly GCA_019022655.1. Lineage (NCBI taxonomy): Eukaryota > Viridiplantae > Streptophyta > Magnoliopsida > Fabales > Fabaceae > Acacia > Acacia acuminata. The sequence goes on from JAFJYI010000525.1 coordinate 55,016, forward strand.
TTCAGCAATAAGTGAACAATGTAAATGGCTGGAAAGCTTTATGAATGCTTAGAGGATTATTTGCCAAAATGGCATTTCTTCTCTGCTTTACATTAAATGCTCGACACATAATTGCTTTATTTCAATTTGGTGTTAATCCATCTTAAAATCATCTGAAACTCTTTAGCAAACTGATTAAACATGGTTAGGAATAATAATGAGTGATGATATGAAGTAGACAAATCAATCTTAGAGATTTACGAAGTACAAACACAGTGATTTGTAAACAGAGATTAGAGTGACTCGAGTTCAACTGATGTGGCTTGAGTTAAGAGTTCATCTCCTTTCAAGAAGACGGTTTGAAAGATGAAGCACAGACTCGAGTCACCAAATCCAGGCTCGAGTTCATCTCCTTTTGAAAATGAATGTCGAAGATGACTCTTCGAAGATATAACTCAAGGCTCTCAGACTAGGCTTGAGTCTATGTCCAAGCTTGAGTCTCGTAATAAGACTAGCTCGAGTCTGAAACCATGATCATAAGAGGTTATCAAGAGACATTTCGAAAATGGTTTGAAAACTTCTCCTAACTCAAGTCATTAAGTGATGGCTCGAGTTAGCAAGGTAAATTTGAATATAACATTTAAATTCCAGGCTCGAGTCACTGATCACTGACTCAAGTCCTTTAACCTTGTATTTAAAAAAACCTTTTAAGTTCACAAAGATTGACTGGAGTCACCAACCGTTGGCTCGAGTTTCATCGTAGCTCGAGTCACTAATGTATGGCTCGAGTCAAGAAGGCATTCTAGCTCAATCATACAAGGTGTGGCTTGGGTTTGACAACCCAAACTCGAGTCAATTTGACAACAACTGTGACAATATGTTCTGATTCAATTTTGATCAAGTTAAAAACATTTTGGCTTGAATCAGAGACCCTACTAAGTTTACAATTGCTAGTTATCATCAAAACACATAGGGAACTAACATCTCTTGTTTGTTTTTTCTCTCTTTTAATCTTCAGACTAACAGTCATCATTATATTAGATATCATAACTCCAACTGACAACCTTGAGCATCAACTAGCGAGCGAGTCTGAAACCATGATCATAAGAGGTTATCGAGAGACATTTCGAAAATGGTTTGAAAACTTCTCCTAACTCAAGTCATTAAGTGATGACTCGAGTTAGCAAGGTAAATTTGAATATAACGTTTAAATCCCAGGCTTGAGTCACTGATCACTGACTCAAGTCCTTTAACCTTGTATTTATAAAAACCTTTTAAGTTCACAAAGATTGACTGGAGTCACCAGCTGTTGGCTCGAGTTTCATTGTGGCTCGAGTCACTAATGTATGGCTCGAGTCAAGAAGGCATTCTGGCTCAATCATACAAGGCGTGGCTTGGGTTTGACAACCCAAACTCGAGTCAATTTGACAGCAACTGTGACAATATGTTCTGATTCAATTTTGATGAAGTTAAAAACATTTTGGCTTGAATCAGAAACCATACTAAGTTTACAATTGCTAGTTATCATCAAAACACATAGGGAACTAACATCTCTTGTTTGTTTTTCTCTCTTTTAATCTTCAGACTAACAGTCATCATTATATTAGATATCATAATTCCGACTGACAACCTTGAGCATCAACTAGCGAGCTCTCGTTTTATAAAAAAAGTCAAATGAAACTAAAAACGTTAACTGAAAAAAGAAGATGAAAGCTTACACGAGGAAGAATCACAAGAGGAAGGAATTGTAGAGTGAAGACCCATGGTAGTGATGGAGGACAAGACTTGCAATGCCCAAACAAAACTTATGAAAAAAGAGTATAAGACCCATAGGGAAGCTCAAAAAATGTTTGAGAAGGAGTTTAAATAGTTGTCTCGAATAATTTTTTATTTTTTCCCTCATAATCCCACCTCCTTATATTTGACATTTTTAAGAATCCCTCTTTTTTATTAAACAGTACTTAACAATTCTTATTGAAGAATTGTGACGTATTGTCAAGTAATTTTTTTCCTTGAATCCCGCCTTCTGATATTTGATATCTTTCAGAATCCCGCCTTTGTTTATATTTTAGAATACTTAAGGGTTCTTAGTGAAGAACCATAATGTATTGTTAAAATACTTAACAGTTCTCAGTGAATAACCGTAATATATTGTTAAATAATTTTTTTTCCAGATCCCTCCTTATATCAAATATCTTTCATAATCACACAATTATTTGCATTAAAGAATACTTAACGGTTTTTGTGAAGAACCATAATGTATTATCAATTTTTTTAGGATCTTTCCTCCGTATATATGATATCTTTCAAAATCCCATTTTTATTTATATTAAAGAATACTTAACAGTTATTTGTGAAGAACCACAATGTATTCTCAAATTATTTTTCAGGATCCCGCTCTCTTATATATGATTTTTTTTAGATATGTACCTTTATTTATATTAAATAATACTTAACAATTATTTGTAAGAGCTGTAATGTATTGTTAAATAAATTTTTTATTGTTAAGTAATTTTGAAGAATATATAATGGTTCATTGTGAAAAACTATCAAATATTATCAAACTAAAATTTTGAAAATCCTATTTTCTTATATATGACGGTCATCATTTTTAACCATAAAAAATCCTTTAAAAAGACAAGTATTTAGGAATCATACTTTACGGTTAATTATTATAACTGCTATCTATTTGTTTTTGCTGGTATAAAGTTGTAAAGAGAAATTGTTTTAAAGTGTTGCATGACGGTTGTTTCATAAGAACTGTCATTTTTGTTAATAAATACATGACGGTTAATAATTGCAACCATTATATTTTTGTTTCATGAATTTTGCCTCTCAACATATGATGGGGGACATATTTAACTCTTAGGTTTTAGTGTTATATATTCTTGCGTGACCGTCGTCTCGACATATATAATATTTATTCACTGTAACCATTATTTATTAAGTGTTATATATGCACAAATATGTAGTAGTGAACTAATGGCATAGTCTCTTCAACCATATACAATGATGTAAAATTGTAGAATGTGAAAGCTTTGACTGGTTAAAATCGACAAAACATGCGATGGTTTTTGGCTCTTTCATGAGAAAACCCAACCAAAATCAAACTCCCTATCATTGGAAGTTTCTTAGAGCTTGAAACAAGAGGCTTTAAGTGGATACATTGACAATATTTAAAGAATATAATTTCATGTTTAAAATCCTGGGAAAATGATGGGAAAATACCGTCAAAATATGTAAAAGACAAACAAGGGTGAAATTATGTAAGTGTCCTTACTTTTTATTTTTTTAAGAAATCCTTAAAACCCCTTGCTAGCCCCAAAAGCTTCAATGACGACCTGTCGAGCTCAAATGTCCTTGCTGGCGATTGGCTCGGAGCTGCGGCGCGACGATCTAGTGATCGAAGTTCGGTGGCCTAATATTTTTTTTTTATAACTATCTTAGGCACAATATAGATACTTGAATTGTTAATAGCGATGATAACATTGTAAATGGCGACCTAATATATTCAATATAGATATTTGTTGAATATATTCAACAAATACTCATTCACAATTTTAGTATCACTATTAATAACTTAAATATCTATATTGATAACTTTTTTTTGCACGAAATATTTAAAATATATATATATTAGATCGTCCGAGCTCCGGTTAAAGTTATTAGGAAATATTCAACAAACACCATGTTGACAATTTTAGTATCGCTATTAACAACTCAAGTAACTATATTGAGAAAATATTAGATCGCTGGAGCTTAGTTGAAATTTATTAGGAAATATTTAATAAATACCCCGTTTACAACTTTAGTATCTCTATTAATAACTAAACTATCAATATTGACAACTTTTACATGAGAAATACCAACAATATATATATATATATATATATTAGACGCAATAGCTCCTGTAAAAGTTATTATGAAATATTCAACAAATACACCGCCTACTATTTTAGCATCACTATTAACAACTTAAGTATAAATAGATATGAATTTTGCTTGAGAAATCGGAAAAGAAAAAAAGACCACTAGAGCTCTGGTGAAAGTTATTAGGAAATATTCAACAAATATCTTGTTTACAACTTTAGTATCACTATTAATAATTCAAGTATCTATATTGAAAATGTTTTCTTGAGAAATTCAAAAAAATATATTAGGTCATCGGAGTCGTCGGCAAGGATACTGGAGCTCCAATGACGGGCCACCATGGCGCTAAAGCTCCAACAAGGGATTTTAGGGATTTTTTTTTAAGTAAGAGAACTTATGTAATTTTACACATTTGTCAACATTTCAAAATTTCAAATAAATCAATTTGGAATTAATGAAATTCACCACCCTGAGGCTTTAAATATCCATCTTTCCAGGCTGTCTCCCATTTGCTTTGTTTAAGAAGATATATTATAATAAGACAAGTTGCACATTGAGTTGCTTTATTTGACTTTAAAGCACTGATGAACGTACTTGAGTTTGAATTGTCCAGTTTGATTTATACATTATTTGAACTCGCGAATTGGTTGAAGGCCATATCTCACGGGTCTCGGCTCCGTTTTGAGTGGGTCAAATTGTGGTGTGATGCATTACACTATTCATGTCAAAAATTAGTTTTAGTTCTCAAAACGTAAACCGGAGGTTTCCGGTGCAAACTCTAGAGTTCTTTATTCACAAGACCAGAAATTGCCAACAACCACGCACTTTACAAAGAAGATTGACTTCACTCACTTACATATGTCGGACGATTATTTTAAGTATAATCAGCCAAAATAAAATCCCCAACAATTTTGGAGCTGAGCGCACTAGAAATAGTCCAAATATCATAAGAACGGATCAAGATTAGATCTGGGTTTATATACTATCTACTCTCCCAATTCTTTATGAGTATTTGAATCCAATTCCTGAGTGAAAACTCAATTCATAAAAAGATGAAAACAAAACACAGATCTAGCCCGTATCAGAGTAAAAGGACAAGAACATGAAAAAAAACAGAGAGATAAATTACGAGGTTGGAGGCAGAGACTGAAAAGACCTTTCCTCACTAAATAATAACTAACCATAATGTTTTCATTAAACCGAATTAACAAGTGATTAAGGAAAACCCTTTTATTTTCAAAAATAAGCACATCGGAGTCCAGGGCACAAATTCTTTTCACAAACTCACTACAAAAAATATATAATTCTGGGTACAATTATCAATCAAAAGAGTACACAGCCCATGAGACTTACAACACCATATTCACAACAAAGGGTCCACACATAAGATTTTCGGCACAAGTTTTGATTGCGGATTCACCAAAATATTATAGTGTATAGAATAAAATATTCGGTCTTACGGCGGATAAACAGTCTTCTAGTAAATATAATATTTCTAAAACATGAGGGCCCTAAAATGACAATATATAAATCCATACAACACCATTACCAAAAGAGGCTTAAGAAGATCACGGCTACTATGCCTCCGGGCGCTTCCTTAACTTCTAGAAGGATTAGATTAGAGGTCTCGTCGAAAAAATATTGATGATGACGGGGTGAGACATAAAGTCCAAGAACTGAAATTAATTTATCAAATATGTAGGTAAGGATTGCAAGTCAGAGAAGTAGGTTTACTAACATATTTATAAAATCAACAAGAAGTAATTAATTAATCCATAATAAGTAACAATAAGTAGAACCATCCCCACTCATCCATCCTGCTCCTCCTTATATTGTTTGGACATGGTACAACCTATCAATGCTAGAATACCTGGTCAAGGTTAGCTAGCCACTTCAAGAATACTGTCCTCTCCCATGTCACCACCAATATACCGTAATAGGGAGGTGTCTGCCCAAAACTCTCAACTCAGATTTTGGGCCATGAATGAGAGAGCCAATGGGCACAGTTTCACCCTAAATCTCTTCCACACAACCCAACATATTTCAAAACTGATAAACAATATGTCACTATAATTTTCAGAAACATAGTACAATATATTACTCTATAAACAACAACTCACAGCAATTATCACAACAGCCACCACATCAACAATTTCAATAAGAGATAAGGGTCTTAAATGCCATGGAAGTTTTCGCTCAGGAGCACTGGTAAGACGGAAGTCTTTTTTGGACCAAAAATGCCACGAAAGTTTTCGCTGAGGAGCAATTTTGCCCCAAAAGTTTTCACTAAGGAGCAATTTTGCCCAGGAAATTTTCACTAAGGAGCAATTTTGCCCTTCTGTCCCTAAATATTAAATTTGACTATTAAATCAATCAAAGACCACACATGTTATGCCTTGAAAAGGTCAAACTTGGAGCCAGAGAAGGAGATCCTTGAGATGTTGAGCTCAAGACGGCCAGAATTTGTGGAGCCCAACTGGTCAAAGGGACTGAAAGGTCAACTGTCAAAAAACCCAAAGGAAACATCACTTATGATCTAAGCAAATTATCAGTCTATACAAACGTAAATATTATCACTATTGATTTGTTTTACTGAACCAATTTTTGGAACAATTCATTTCTCGTTTTGCGTTTCATTTGCGTTTTGTGACAGACCTTTCAGTCGCTTTGACCAACCCAGCAACAAATTCTAGCCGGCTTGAGTTCAACATCTAAAGGATCTCCTTCTCTGACTCCAAGTTCGACCTTTTCAAGGCATGAAATGTGTGGTCTTTGACTGATTCAATAGTCAAATTTAATATTTGGGGACAGAAGGGCAAAACTGCTACGTTTTGTAAACTTCTGGGGCAAAATTGCTCATTAGTGAAAACTTCCGGGGCAAAATTGATACTTCCTATTAACTTCCGTGGCATTTTTGGTCCAAATAAAACTTCCGTCTTGCCAGTGCTCCTGAGCGAAAACTTCCATGGCATTTAAGACCCTTATCCCTTTCAATAACAAGATTTACTCATACATACATGTAGAATAGAAAATACACTGTTTCACTGAAATAACTACATATTCAAATATACACATAATCTCCAAAACACATGTCAATAGTATATATGAAAATAAGGTTTAGTAAACACTTTACAATCCAAAACAAGAATATGAAATAAATTAACCCCGATTATCTCAACTCTAAGCTTTATCTTGAGGAGTAAAGTGTGAATAATCACCGGTCACAGGTAAATTCTACATTATCACAAGTATAACTTATATAACTCAAAATACACAAATTATAATAATATATTATTGTAGTAAAAACTAAAAATAACAGTTTTATTCTTCAAATTTAAAATTAAACCGATTAAAACTTCAATAATATCTCTATTAACCCAAAATAAATTATTTATACAAACTTTAATTGGTAGAAATATGACGTAAGATGTAAATCCTAAATTTCTTAAATATAAAAATTAATTTAAATTCTTGCAACAACAATTCAATAAAACTAAACCGATCAAAACTAGTTATTAATCATTATATACATATATAGAGTCATCTATTACCAAAATTCAAAACTTTTCCAAAATCCCAACTTCAAAATGTTTACTAATCAACACGATATTACCTTCATTGAAAAGATAAAAATATTTGTAATAACTTTTATGAAGGAAATTTATTGAAAGGAAGTTAATTTAACTACTAAATTTATCTTATAAAATAAATAACATACCTCAGAAGACCCAAATATTATCTCAACCTTCTTCTCTTTCTCTTTTCCTCACTCTCTCACATACTCACTCTCGGTTTCTCCACCGCTTGGCACGCAAACACACACCAAAGCTCACCAACACACACATACCTCACCACAACACACATATATATAGGAAAAAGGGGAGGGGGGTTAATAATTACCCCTCCCCGGATTGGGCAGTACGTTACGTGCTGTCCACTCCAAAATAATTTATTATTTTATTTATTTACTTTTTCTTTTCTTCTTCCCCACGTAGCTTGATCAATTTTTTTTTTTTTTTTTTTTTTTGCATGAGCAAAATTACCACAAGCCCAAATCTTTATTTCAATAATAATATTATTTTATTTTTTCTCTCTCACAATTACAATTTAATTACAATAATCACATATAATTATTTTATAGTTACAATTAAATCTTAAAAATAAAATTAGGATGTTACGGAGAGTGATGGACCATGAAATTGTTAAAAAAGCTCATCTTCCTTGGATGAGAGTTGCATATGAGAGTTTTCGTTTTGCAGATCTACTTGTTCAGCGTCAATGAACTCATGCATGTGAGGTTTCTTCAATAATACTTCCTCCGGTCCTAATTATAAGAGCAAATTTTGGAGTTAGTTTTGATTCTAATTATAAGAGTAAGTTTTAACTTTTGTCAATTTTTTCCTATAATACCCCGTTTATACTTTCTCAATAATAATTAAAGACAATAACAATTTAATAATACACCTATATATTTTATAAAGTAAATAATGTTTGCAACTCATTAATGTCATATACACCTAAATTATACTTTTTTGTATAAAATAATTTTGAGCAATTTTTGTCATATTTTCCCATATCACCCCTACTAATACTTCTTTCACAATAATTAATTTAACAACACGCTTTATATTCTATTAAGTGAGATATTTTACTTTATTTTTATTTTTAAATAAAATAATTTAAATATTCCATTAAGAATTTTTTTAACTATCCGTCAAAGTGATTAAAAAAATTTTCTTCGAAAAAAATCCATGGAAAATATTTTTTTTAAAATTATTTATATACATTTTAAATCTACAACTTAGCATTATTGAATATTTTTAGTAATTAGTTAGCAACATTTTAAGTTTTTAATTTTTTTTGGGATATAACAGCATTTTAAATGGAAATAGGGACTTAAGGTGCAAAGTGCAAACTAACATGTGCCAAGAACATGCTTTTCTTGACCCACAGATTTCGGGCTCAAAAGGACAATGAACCGCATTTGGGGGGGAGGGGTGAGAAACACGATAGAGAAACAGGGTAGCGTTGTGGTTCCTTCCTCTAACTATCATTAAATTTTATGTAAGGGTATTTTAGGAAAATAAATATAATTAACTAATTTAACTTTTTTCCTTAATCTTTCCAAATTTGGTAAATAGCTCCTATAATTAGGACCGGAGGGAGTATGTATTTTGTATTTTATATAAAGACACAATTATGACTATTTTTTACCACGTACGTTCCTATTTCTTTTCCTATTTTAAAATATACAAAAGTATAAAAAATATCTACAATTAAAAGTCTTTCAAATTGACTCACCGACAAATCTGTTGACTATAAAGTAAAACGCAAAACATCAAATATATCTATGTAAACCTCCTAGCCACTTAGCCATTGGTCCATTTGTTCAACATACATGGCGACTTCCTTGCGTTTCATTGGAGCTGACATGGCATACGTCCGGCGTAATCCCTTCTGCGATATAGCGCTCATTTAATGTTTGTCTACTTTTTCAAACATTCCAACGCAACAATTGACCTTCTCGGTTTCTCCAGTATTTATGCGCTCACCGTAATGCGCCAATATTTAAATACCTTCCGTTCAAATGAATAATTTCAACGGCGTCCATCTAAACCGCATGCCCTTCACCAATGGAGTTTAAATGTAATTGAATTTTTCTACTTGTATTCACCACTATTCGACCATTGGTTCATTCAAGCGGTCACATTTAAAACACAGTATTCGTGCGTGTACGTATGTGGCCTATTTATTCCATTCCTGATTCAGAAATTCTCCAGTTCCAAATGTCGTTTGCTAATTTTTTATTGTAACCTTGTACATTATACTTTAACAATACTTTGTGTTAGTTCTCTAAGTGTTTTGATGATAACTGACAATTGTAAACAAGATTAAATATAGTTGGAACTTGTTGATTTCAATCCAAAATACTCGACATCGCCAAACTCGAGCCGGATTTTCAAACCCGAGGGTTGCCACTAACCAAGGGCCAAACTTGCCAATTGGCACTTTGAACTTTACACCAAACCGAGGTTTGTTTTTGAGTGTCGCTCTAAGTCTTTTCATATTTTGTGTAAACTCGAGTTTACACATGGAAACCTCAGGTTTGCAAGAGGCCGAGAACATTCTGATCTTAAAACACTTTTAAGCTCGAGCCTATTAGTTTTAAACCTCAGGTTTGGACCTCTAGAGAAAATCTTCGTTGATTTACATAACCATTAAACTCGAGCCTGTTATGACAAACTCGAGTTTACCTCTGGCGGGAAGACTTTTCAAAAATCTAAGGCTTTTCCATGCTCTACACTGTTTCATTGCAAGTAAAGCTTTTCAAATTTGAAAAGTTCTTAAGGACTTCTAATCAAACTAAACTCGAGCCTGTCTTTCTTAAACCTCAGGTTTACCTCAGGCAGAGAACTCTTAAAAAGTTTTTCAACCAAGTAAACTCAAGTCTGGTTCCTTAAACCTCGAGGTTTATTTCAGAGCCGAGAGCATTCGAGTTTTTCAAAGTTGAACAAACTCGAGCCTAAGACTCGTGAACTCGAGTTTAAACCTTACAGAAAGCAATGACCTTTTAACTTGAGAAAAACTCTAGAGTTTGCATTAAGAACCTCAGGTTTGCCCTTGAAAACAAAAACTAAGTTTTAGTTTAAACAATGTCAAACTCGAGCCTACCTACTAATAGACTCGAGTTCATGCTTTTGCTCAAAGTTTTTCAAAAAGCCAAAATCGCGAATTCCTCTCTGGATGCGGGAAACTTGAGTTCACTCTGTCCAAACTCGAGTTTAAACCAACCCGAGAGCAAAGAAGTTTTAATGCCTCGAAAACCTCAGGTTCTGTTTTGCAAACCTCCGGTTTAGAAGTTTTGAACTTAAAACGCTTTTACACTTTGAAGCTTCAAACTTGAGTCTGCATGAACTGAACTCGAGTTCGTGACGCTGATCCAGAAATTCAAATCTGACAAATTTGGAAAACATTCTTGTTTGATCTTAATACTATGTAATGCTATTCTCTGATATTCCTAACTATGTTTAATGACTTTATTAGTGAATCTCAGATGGTTTAGAGAATGTTTTTGAAGGGTTAAAGGAAAAGGCAAAAAGTAGTTCAGCTCATTAAATGCTATGTCCAGAAAGTTGCACACTTTTGGGTAATCCATTTGCACACGATTGCAGAGCATTAATGAATGATTACTACAACAAGAAACTGCTTCTCCAACGGATTAATTCAGAGGAAGTCAACTCTGAACACTTGGACAACTGGATTAAGCTGAGATTAGAGAGAGAAGATGCCTAAACCACTTCCTAACCTTGGTTGAACTTCTCCAACGGATCTATTGGGATAGCAACGGTCATTTAATGATCTCTGACCATAAATAGAGCTGCATTCAAGTCTTCCCAACAACTACATCTGCTGAAAACGAAAATCATTGAAGTCTCACATTTATTTCTTCAGTTTTCATCTGTGTAGTATCACTTGATACAAAAGCTTCAGTGTTTATCTTCATCTACTCTGTGTGAGAGTTTTTACTTGTAAATCATTTATTGTAAAGAACCACAGGTCAGGGGACTTGGTGGTTGGGTTCATTGATTACAACTTGTAAGGAGGAGTGAGTTCTAGAGAGAGAACTACTTCTTAAGTGCAGAGTGTGTAATCTTTGAAATAGTGGAAAATCCCAGAGAGTCTGGGGACTGGATGTAGGTCAAGTTGTTAGGACCGAACCAGTATAAATCATTGTGTCCAGCTGCTCTTCTCTTTGCTCTGTTCACCTCTGTTTTTATCACTTGAAAATAGAGTGTTCTTCGAAAATTTTTAGAATACCCAATTCACCCCCCTCTTGAGTATTAAGCTCCACTTTCACTTTGGATTCCTAACGTTCCAATGGCTACCTGTTATGTCGCAGACTTTCTATCACTGAACGGTAGGAGCAATAGTTCGGGTGTTACTGTGAAGGTGTTGGCTCAATTTACCGACGTCTCATACACATGCATGCATCAACCTATAACACAAAATGTGGTCCTCTCAGATTGTAAGGTGCTGACTTCAGTGTTGTCTTTTCCTGAATATTCTTTATCAATCAATTTTTTGCTTCCTCCCTTTTCTTTGCATCAACATTGAGGTATTTCTTATTTCATGCAAGGTAACCTCTGTTTAGCAGTCATGTGAAGATGGGATGTCATACGAAAAGCTGCTGGTGTACTGAAACCAGGATTCTGCTTCACCCTGAAACATTTCTCTGTCGAACAGGGACCAAATCTCATTAACCATATGTTAAAAATAATTGTTGAGCCAGTCACTGTTATAACTTGTGTGAGCAGTATCCTAATAACGCCATCATACACTTTTCGACAACTTCTTCCTCTGTCTTCAACTACTGTCATGGAGCCTACACTTTTAAGTATACATTCTCCAATCCACGACGTTTTCTACTATTATATTGAAACACTTCCTTCTAAGTTTTCTTCACACTGTTGTTCTATTATATCAGTCTTTATGTTTCATTCTACAGACACCATTGGATTAGTTACTTCTGTTTCCGAACTTACCGATGAGAAGGACGATGGGGAGACTATTTACCAGCTTAACTTTGAAATCATGGACGAATGGTTTGTTGTCAGATAGATTACACCATTGCAGTAAATCATTGTTTTCACATGCCCATGTCCATGTTAACTCACTTACCATTATCTATTTTGCAGTGGCAACCCCTATCACTGTTGCTTTAGGGGGAGCTCCACATTTTGGGCTTCTGTTAATTACCGCAAGGTTGTCGACAAGGACGATGTCGTGGTGGCGTTATTTTATGTCAACCTTATCAAGACCAGTGGTAACATATAACTTTTTATCAAGTGACTTTTTTATTCCAAAATACTTCCCCCCTATAATTTACATACTCAACACGTTTGTCCATATTGTAGATGGACAGAACATTTTTCCAAGCCATTGTGATCTGTCAAAAGCCAAGTTCAACTATTGCCACAGTTCAGTTGTAGACTTTCAAGTCAAATTAAATCGTCTTGCCGCCGACCATATCAATTCCGACAATGTTGTTCAATCATGATACACCCACGTCGAGATCTCATACGCTAAAGATAACAACTGTCTAGCTATTTTATCATATTGTTTTGCTTGTAGTGGTTGTAATGGCACACCAGTTTCTATTGTAGTATTTTTACAAGTTCTTTTAGCCACTATAACCATCATGGTGTTTTGTTCTAATGCGTTCAGATAATATCTACAAATTTGCTGGACAATTTTATAGATTAACCATTAGATATATAATTTTCCCATAATTCCATAAAGCTTACACCCGTTGGCAGATAAATTTGATTAACCTCTATTCATGGTATTTGTATAAAGTTTGTATATCATGTTACTGATTATATACTTAGCATCATGTACTCCACAAAACTTACACCCGTTGTTGGGACTGAATAATATATATAGATCCCACGTGTTTATATCAAATGTTAACGTTGCATGTCATAAGAAGTGTAACACATTATCGCAAACCATCAACATCGTGTCTACAAATATATCAACCGTCAAGCCATTCGCATGAATACGTGCCTAATCGTGAATCGTTACGTCGTTATAGTAACCGTTTCCACGGGAACCCAAAGAACCAATGATTCAATTAAACTACGGTGGCAACGGTGTACAAATAACAGTGAAGATCTTCTTGCCATAATCATTTTAAACAAGCATGGATCGACTTAGAAATCCTACACATGGTTGGTGGAAAAAGGAAACCAGTTTGGAAGCGTTAGAACCTGGTTTTCCAAACATCATATTAGAAATTAAGGTCGATCGAATTATTAGCAGATATGTTGAATGTACAGTCCTCAACAACGATCGCCCCTGCATTGAACTTGAGTCGGTCGATGTTATTATTTACGGAACCACGGTAAACAAGTTATATTATGTCACTCCGAAGTTTTTACATTTTTGTATTTACTACTTCATTTGACCTGAATGTATCATGCAGAAACATATCCGGATGATGGTAAGGATCATGTCAGTTGATTTGATGGAAAAGCATCGTTGTAAGATTGTAGAGGGTTGTTGTTATCAGATTGACAACTTCATCGTAACGCACGGGGGTGAAGGCGTCCATGACCATCTATATTTAATCCTTACAAATCATTCTTCTATTAATCCCTCGGTAAACAAAGAAATCCCAGATACATGTTTCATCCTCAAGCTAGTGGATGATATTAATTGGTGGAGTTATCCAAGTAACAACTGTCTTATTGGTAATTTTCTTCCTTTCCTTTGGGAAACGAAACAAAATTACGTTTGGTTTTGTATTATAAAATGTTACATTCTAATTGTATATTGCAAACCTTACACATTTTAGACGTACGTGGCATTACGCGTTCATCCTATCGGTCATCGACATATAAGTGTAGGGGGATTTATTCCATGGCCATGGTTTTGGAACTCGAGGACAAGAGGCAAATTTTCTTCCTTTAAATCAAATGTTTTAATTCCTTAACAATGTTTCATTTGAATATGTGCATTTCAAGTGTCAAAGTTATAACCCGAATATCGTATTGCAGGAAGAAATTCGTTGTTAGATGTATATTAATGGGTGATGCTCTTGAAATGTCCCTTCCCCTTCTCAGTAATGTTAATAACCAATCTTTAGTAGTCATTATTCTCAAGTATGCTAAGATCACTCATAAGATTGAAAATGGTAATGTAATAATTATACATACAGTTCAGTCATCTTCGGTGTTCCATGGATGACAACATTAACCATATTTTGTTTAAATTACGGGTGTTCGGTTAACTTCCGTAAGTGGAACTACTCGTGTTTATGTGAATCGAATTTACGAAGTAGTTGCGATGAAGATTCAAGATCTGCCAAGTTGAAAAAATTGTTGTTATTGTTGACTTTTGTTACCACTACCGTGTTTTGGTTTACTTTTTCTTCAGTAGACATTTGTATAATATGTTTGCAAATAAATTTGGTAGTAAGTTCGTTTCGAAAACTTCACTTTTTGAATACCAATGGAAGGATGGTTGTTCTACTGCGCAAACTTTTGTTCCTTACTCAGATAAAGGCATGGTATCGTTAACCCCAAAACCGAATAATGAGATTTACGGTTTTTGTCAACTTACACGCCAAGGACGTTACCACAAGCAACATTTCCCGGATAGTGTATTAACTTCTAGCGGTGTTATGCTCAATACCGACACCATCGTATTAATGAACCCATCTGTCAGTTACCCTTATTAAATAGATATTTGATTTCATTAGCGGATGCAATCTGTCCGTTTGTAAGACTTATTAAACAAATATTGAAAATGAAGGGTTTTCCAAACATTTCAACCAGGGAAATGTTTTCGTCTCAGGGCATGAGAAACATATATCAAACCCTAAAGACTGATGATTTGTTTAATGACTAACTACATTGAAAGTATATTATACTCGAATCTTTGAACAGTAATAAATGATTCGTTGAATATGTATGTAGATATTAATAAAATATTCATATTCGAAGTTGTAAAACTAACGTCCTGTTCCAGTATAAACCTTCATTTTTTAGCCCATTAAAATCTAAGGTTTCATCTCTCACATTACATCAATTGTTAAGTAACAAAAAATTCAGTATGTTGGCTATATTTCACTTAGTGTCATAGCTCTTAATTACTTCCTCAGCTTTCTGATAAGAACAGTTAACGCCATATGTTAATTGAAGACTTCAAGATATATATAATGTTATTCTCCATGCAGATGGTCTGCATTTTATGACTTGATCCAATATATATATACAACTGTAACTTCATTTTAATATGTATCTTTAAAAAAAAAAAAGGATACGCTTTTGTAAGAATGAAACTACAGTTCATTGTGTAATGTTGTAAGATTTTCACAGTGAACTGGCATAAAAAACACCCCGTATAATTAATCACAATACATCATTTGTTACAAACCATTAAATACAAAAACGTGTGAATACAAACAAATGATCCCAGTATGAAATGGTTACAGTAGTGTCGATTGCAATATACGATTGAAACCACTACATTTATCTTTCGAAGGCTTGCCGTCCGTACATCAACAATTAAGTAACCAACTATTTACATCCCACAGTTTTCCACTTTAAAAAATAATGGCAGTTTTTCCTTGAAACACAATAAATAAGCATCCTTTCGTATCGCACGTTATCCGACTAATGGATACAGAGTAATTAATTGCGGTTCTACCAGTTATTTGCGAGTCTCCATCTTCCTTTACTATTGTAAACCATTGTACAAACCTCACTGCCTTTACTACCACTCTGTCTTTTTCCTCAAATGGCACTGAACATGTCAAAATGTTTACAAAATCTACGTCTCGATTCTCCTGAAATGGTCATCAAGGTGAAGGTTGACCGTATCATTCATAGATACGTTGAACGTAGAGTGGCGATCGACAAGCTGCCTCTATTGGAACTTCATAGCGTGGATCTAATTGTGTTTGATGCTTCAATGATGTTATTTTTTCCCTTTTGTACTTTTAAAGATCATGGAATATCATTTCATATATCATTTTGTGTTAAACCTTTAACTTTTTCCCATTTAATCTTTTAGAAAGATACACGCATAATGGTGTCCATCAAATCCATTGATCTCATGCACAAACACTGCTGGAAATTAACTGAAGGAGCATGTTACGAGATTGGTCGTTTCTTGGTTCAACAAGGTGGGGAAGGAATACATCTATTCTTCCACATACTAATAACCAAGGATTCTACAATAGCACCATCACTGGACGATTCACTCCCCAAACACATTTTCATTCTTAACATGGTTGATGATACCAATTAGTGGGGAACTCCTACTAATGATCAAGTAATTGGTAATGACGACGTTCCACATTTTACAATGTCATTTACCTTTTTTTTTCTTCAAACTGATACTGGAAGTGTTTTGTCTTTTAAAACAAAATGTTTTACTTACCAGATGTTTGCGGCATACTTAAATCGTATCAGAGATCATCCAATTACAAGTGTAGGGGAATTTACTCTATGGCATTGATATTGGAACTGGAGGATAAAAGGTGTAACTTGTACTTAATCTTCTACTATGTAATTTCAGTCTAAACATCGAATCCTAAACCCTATGTTCAGAAACTTCTTTCATATTTGTTCATACTGTAGGAAGAACAATCTTGTAAGGTGTATCTTGCAAGGTGATGCGTTTGAGAGGACCCTTCCACTACTGGAAAACCTACATGGGGGTACTGGTGTTTTTATTATTGTCCAATCTGTCCAGATCAAGCAGAAAATAGACAGAGGTACACATACAATATTTTGTATACATTTTTGTCTTATTCGTATCTTTGACATTAGGTGTATAATATATAATGCTAATCCTTTGTTATTTAATGTGTTTAGGGGTCGAGCTTTCTAATGTACTTGGCGCTACACGCGTTTTCATCGATCTGGATTACCCTGACGTTGCAAGTGCGAGGAGCACTGTCCTTGGAGAATGAAATGACTTTTCTTTTCTTTTCCTGCTTTTGATTCTGTATCTATTACAGTTCTTTGTGCTTTTTGGACTTCTTTATTTGAAGCTGTAGAATTAGAGAGAGAAAGGAGAAATATAATCTGAATTGCTTGTCTATTCATGTACATAGTATAAGGTATTTATACACAAGAGAGGGAATAAGAGAGTTAATGAGACATAATGACTCATTATGTAGATTGATTCCCTAATTACTATAATCCTGATTGTCTCTATAATATCTTTCCTAATCTAATATACTTCCTAAAATATATATTTCCTAAAACATATATTTCCTAACACTCCCCCTCAAGTTGGAGCATAGATATTAATCAAGCCCAACTTGTTACAAAGATATTCAACCCGAGTCCCACTTAAAGCTTTCGTTAGAAGGTCACCCAATTGGTCACTAGATCGCACATGCCCGGTGGACACAAAGTTCTCCTTGATCTTATCGCGTACAAAGTGACAATCAATCTCAATGTGTTTCGTACGTTCATGAAACACGGAGTTGGGAGGCTATGTGTAGAGCGGCTTTATTATCACACCACAACTTCGCGGGTAACGACGTGGCAAGACCAACCTCCTTCATTAAGCGGTGAAGCCACACAATCTCTTGTGTAGATTGAGACATGGCTCTATACTCGCTTTCGCACTCGACTTTGAAACCACATCTTGCTTCTTACTCTTCCACGATACTAAATTTCCACCAACAAACACACAATATCTGTGGTGGATCTTACGTAGTAACTGTGACTGCATGATCTGCATCGCAGAAACACTCAATCTTGTTGTGGCCATGATTCGTATAGAGAATACCACGACTTGGTGAGCCCTTCAAATAATATAAGACATGTTCCAAAGCTTCCCCCGAGCAACGGTTGGTGCAGTCATGAATTGACTAAGCACACTAACGGGAAAGGTCACATCAGGGCGGGTTACCGTAAGATAGTTCAATTTCCCAACTAGCCTACGATATCTCTCAGGATAGGCAAACGGCTTGATCTTTTCTGGATCAACTTTCTTTCGTACATCCTCAGGTAGCTCATCAAACGGTATGCGGTCATCCATGTCCAAGAAGGGATTAGGAATCATGGGAACGCTACTCGGTGCTGCTCCGAGTTTCCCAGTTTCTTTTAACGAGATCAAGAACATACTTCCTCCAGTGTCAAAAGGATGCCTTTCTTACTTCTCATAACTTCTATCCCAAGAAAGTACTTCAAAGGACCCAAATCCTTTGTTTGGAAATGAGAATTGAGGAAGGCCTTAAGTGATGAGATTCCCAAAGCATTGCTACCCGTAATAACAATATCATCAACATATACCACTAACAAAATCATTCCAAGATCTCGTCTGTGATAAAACACGAGAATGGTCACACTTACTTTGACTCGAGACCAAACTTCTTAACCACGAGCTAAACCCGTCAAACCAAGCACGAGGGCTTTGCTTCGGAGCCATACAAAGACTTTTGAAGATGACATACCTTCGCACGCTCCCCGAGCAACAAAACCGGTGGTTGCTCCATGTATACTTCCTCAAGAAGATCGCCATTCAAGAACGCATTCTTAACATCCAACCGATGAAGATCCCAACCATAATTGGCTGCCATAGAAATGAAGAGGCGAATGAGGAGGACAGTTTGCCACGGGAGAGAAGGTTTCCGAATAGTCAACACCATAGGTCGAGCATAACCCTTGGCAACCGGTCGAGCTTTCAAACATTCCAAGGAGCCATCCACTTTCGTTTTGATCGTGAACACCCACTTACATCCGATAGCCTTCTTGCCAAGAGGCAAATCAACGAGATTCCAGGTACCAGCCTTATCAAGGGCCACCATTTCGTCTTCCATCGCAGCACGCCAACCGGGATGGGTCAAGGCTTGTTGGAGGCTAGTGGGAATTGTGAGAGAGTCTAAGGATGCTATGAAGGAACATGATGGAGGAGACAAATGATTATAGGAAACAAAGGAAGAAATAGGATAGGTGCAAGTACGCTTACCTTTACATAAGGCAATAGGCAAATCATCAGGAGGATTAAACACTATGTCAGATTCAGTGGTAGAAAGGGAAGGATCAGGAGTATCAAGGATAGCGTAATCGGTCTTTGGGTCGAAGTAGGAGCGGGGAAGAACTAATGCGGATCGACGTCGAAGCGGTCATCGGTGGGCCATGAACACGGGTCGACAACATTACTTGCCCTAGCGGGGCCAAGTCGAGATGCTTTGCTTGGTGGGAACTGAACCTTATAGACCAAGAGATCATCGGGACTATCGGAAGTGGCATCTGTAGAGACAAGAGATGGGGGTGGAGTAGAGACGGGAAAAACGAAGTTGACTCGTGGAACGTGACATCGGTGGACACAAGGTAACGCCGAAGAGTGGGAGAATAGCACCGATAACCCTTCTGAACCCTAGAATACCCAAGGAAGACACACCTAAGAGACTTGGGATCAAGTTTGGTAACAGTGGGCCGAACATCGCGAACAAAACAGACACAACCAAAGATTTTAGGGTCAACAGAAACGGGGGTTTGGAAGGAAACAAGGTAGTGTATGGAGTGGCACCATTGAGGACAAGAGGAGACATACGATTAATAAGGAAGCATGCACGATAGACACGGCGTCAGCCAAAAAGGTTTAGGAACATTCATTTGAAACATGAGAGCCCGAGCGACTTCTAATAAGTGTCGGTTCTTACGTTACGCAACACCATTTTGAGCCGGTGTATCGGACGGGAGGACGATGAAGCATGCCATCTTTGGAGCATATAGGTTTGAAATTGGGCGAAAAGTATTCTTTAGCATTGTCACTCCGTAAGGTTTTGACAGACACACCAAACGAGTTTTGATTTCAAGCACAAAAATTGCAAAAGTGAGAAAACAACTCGGAACGAGTTTTCATCAAATAAAGCCGGGTGGTACGAGAGAAATCATCGACAAAAGTAACAAAGTACCTAAAACCAGGTTTAGACTCGACGGGACATGGACCCCAAACGTCGAGAATGGACTAAATCAAATGGAGATGCAGCTCGTTTATGAACCCGAGGTGCTAAGTGAACACGATGATGCTTAGCAACGACATGACTCACATTCTAAAGAAGACACATTACGGAATTGAGGATACATCCTCTTCAAAGAAGACAAAGACACATGACCTAAACGACAATGAATATCAAAGAGGAGGAACCCGAAGAGCAAGCAACCGAGCACGGTACCTGATCCTCAAGAAAGTAATGGCCACAGATTCATAGCCTACCAATAACTCTCTTCGTCGTAAGATCCTGAATCAAACAATGGTCGGAAATAAAGTAATGAAACAATTTGATTGGCGCGTAAGCTTACTAGGAGACAAAAGATTAAATGTAAGGTCGGGGACATTGAGGACATGGGATAAGGGAACAGACGGGGTAGGTTCAACCGTGCGAGCCAATAACACGAGAATAAGAGCCGTTGGCAATTGTTATCTTGGAGGGATTGGCATAAGGCGCATACGAGGGAAAACAAATGGTGGTTTTGTCATATGATCGAGCAGCGGAATCGATGATCCACTTCAAGGAAGAAGTAGCAAGACTAGAAGCAAGATTACGTACCAAGAGCACCGGAAGAACTAGACGTAGATGCAGCCATCAAGCCGTACCAGAAGTAGGTTGAGTTCCACAACAAATAATAGGTGAAGTTCCAAACAACAAATATCAAGAGTGAAGAAAAGAAAGACCAATGAACCGTGAAACAACTCAAAGGAAGCCAAATACTAACTCCTTCACCGAAAAAAAAATCTCACAGAACCAAGGGACACCTTGAACCTTTCAAATCACCTTGGGTGTGCGTTGACCAAAGCGCAACTAGAGCCCAAATACCAACTAAAGGCAAATCAGATTGGAAGACGACCAAAAACACAAATCCTAGTAGCCCCACTGGCTACCAAACAGCAGAAACAAGGCAAAGCAACTCCACCAACCACCAAACAGCAGAAATAACGATCACCGGGAGGTCAAGCAAGACGAAAAACAGCGGAAGAACGCCACAAATACCTCGTCAATCCTTAACCGGAGAGACCCACACCACGAAACGCAGGAAGATGCCAAGGAAAGCAAGCCGACGCGGAAAAGTGAGAAAACACCGAGAACTCGCGGAAATTTGACTCACGTGCCGGCGCATGAAAACACTGACCAAATTGTCGACGGCGCGTGAGGACCACGCGTAGGTCGAGGAAAACGATCGGACCACGGAGAAATGCCGATCGAAGGAGGAGACACCGTTGGTATGGCTCGTATATCTAGGAGACACCAAACACGGAAGCGTATGTTCACTCTCTCTCTCACCGTAACGTGAATCGACAGTGGTGCGCGAAAATAAAAAACGGAGAACTGTTTTGCTCGATGCCATGTAGAATTAGAGAGAGAAAGGAGAAATATAATCTGAATTGCTTGTCTATTCATGTACATAGTATAAGGTATTTATACACAAGAGAGGGAATAAGAGAGTTAATGAGACATAATGACTCATTATGTAGATTGATTCCCTAATTACTATAATCCCGATTGTCTCTATAATATCTTTCCTAATCTAATATACTTCCTAAAATATATATTTCCTAAAACATATATTTCCTAATGAAGCAATTACTTTATGCATTTTATAAACATTTTATTCTATGGTTTCAACTTTAATATACATCTATATGTCGGTAAATCTTGTGGTAATACGCTTCCTCCGTCAGCGTTAGGTTGCATGTCACCGAGTGTTATAATCATCCTTTCGTATTCGTGCATTCGTAATGTCCAGCGATCATCGTAAATAAACTTTCCATGCATTTAATCGTATAATCGTGTTGGTAGTAAAAATGCTACCCAAATGGTGTTTAGGAGAATCTTTTCATGTCCATCAATTTATTTCCCTCATGAGTAATGTCTTACATTTTTAAACTGATACTTTTTAATTGTCTTCATTTTAGAAAGATGGTTAATTGACTTTTGTTAAAACAGTTTGCAAAAACCCAACTTCAGTCAAATATTTTATATAGTTGACGGGGACATCTGAGTCAATAAACTGTTGTACATACATTTCCTTCATACAAATTAAATAGACAGATAAAATGCATATCTTTCCACCATGGCGGATTTAAATAGAAACCAACACACAACTTCATACGGTTAGGTGTAAAGTTTAGATATAAATAGTTTGATTTTTTCATTCCTTTTAATACGTTGTTGTTATAAAAGTAACACACAACTTCACACGTTGGATTTACCCATAACTGCACGATTATATGCACGTCAGAAAAGTAAGTACGCAACTGCTGTTGCGAACAAGCGCATGATTTATACGAATGTTGGTTTATGTTTTATGTAGCAGTTATCATTCAACGAAGCTTATTATTTCAAAGTCATTGTTCAAAGTATAACTAGTAATTTTGTCCCAATTTTAACCACTATCCAAATAATGCTTAGGTTTTGCATGTATCAGAGTATTGATGTAGATTCAGTTAAATAACTGTTTTATGTTAACTTTAAACAATGTGTCCAGACGTTACGTCTTCCGATACCTTCATTAATAACTGAATTTTAAAAACCAATATGAAATTCAAACTTTTTAAAAATAACAAACGCATTGCTTTATCAGGTCATACTCTCATTGGAGTGTATGTTTCTTTGCGTTAATACGTGTGAACTTTTCTACGCTCATTTCCTATGAAGCAATTAATAAGATAGCAGATCCCTCTTCATTCCTATTGCCTAGTCTATAATGTCAGTTGTGCTTCATTATGGGGTGATTGTGCGGAAGAGACATATGCCAAGAAAAAGGAGGATATGGAACCTCCAATTGTTGTGCTTGTACGTTTTGCCAGATTGAATAGGAATACAGGTCTTACAAATCTGTTCTTAATATTCTTTCTTGAATGAAATACATATTTGTATTCTATTTTAATATTAATGCGGGATCATATTTCAGTTACGGTCATTTGAGTAATGCATTTAATGCAACTCTGGTGACCATGAATCCAAATATTCCAGAGGCATTGCTTTTGAAGGAAAGGTTAGATGATATATATTAAGTTGTTATACCTGTTTTTGAAATAATTTAATTTCCTAATCATTAACATTTTATTAACATTTCTTACTTATTATTTACAAGACATCGGCCGGATTAACGCATCCACCCAAATATTCGGTCAAATTTCAAATCTTGATTATCCTACCTACTCGCTAAATCCCGCTTACTTTCCATATAAGACTTGTGTTGTCCGAAATCTCTCGGTTAGATAAAGTAAATTTAATTTGGTAGTTTTAATGTTTTTTACTATTTCTTCTTTCCAATAAGTGGTTATTTCAAGTTATTGGAGGATGGTTTAAAATTATGTAGCATAGAAACTTTACATTGCTTTCTTTGTTCAATGTTTAGGAGTGTGATGTTGTCACAAAGGTTACTATTCAGAAGTGTGAAACAATTAATGGCTGGGCTTATGATGCATGTCCCTGTGAGAAGAAGCCCGAGTACATGGATAATAGGACTCTTAGATTTACAAGGTGTAACAAAGACGTACTCATGATTTGTTCCCAAGTACGTATTTGATAATATCAATTTTATGTTAGTTTCAAAGTATATGTTTCTCAACCATTAGAAATAACTCTAATCACATCAATAGGTATAAGGTCCACTACAAAGTTTTCGACCATACGGGAAAATGTTCAATCATCTTCTTTGATCGTACCGCGACAAAGTTGTTGGGCAAGTACGCATCAAAGATAAAAGAAGATATGCTCCAGGTACTAATCTTGAATTGTATAAACAAATCTAACTATGTACTCCAATTATGTTAAATATTTATTCATGCCTTTATAAAGGAGGGTAGGAATTCTCCAGTTCCTAAAGAGCTGGATGAAGTTGATGGCAAGACAATCATTGTGAAACTAAGGATCAAGAACCACAACATCAAGCATAGGACAAAAGCCATCGGGGGTTATTCGGATGTGTCTTGATACACATTTGGTGCAATAGTTCAAATATTCCAATGTGGAGGTCATTTTTTTATTTATTTTAAACAAATATGAATTTCATGTTTGATTAACCAAATTGGTTGTACTAAGTACTAACCCATACAACATGTTTTACTTGCGGGAACAAACTATGTTTCTACCGAGGTTTTATATTTAAATATAAGATACATAATAAGTCATTTGATCAACTTTTATTTACAAATTTGGATGGAGCATGAAATTGTGACTTATTACAACATCTTTTATTTGTAGGAATCTACAGCTTCAAGGCAAACTACAAAAAATTCGTCACAAAGTTATGCCATTGAAGATGACATTAACACCTCCACACAACTTGCAACACCTCCAGAGGCTAATACAAAGAGGAAGAATATTGCCAATGCGGTTACAATTAATATTGGAGACGTTGGAATTGCTGAGATGTCCACCCCGAATTTCAGTTCTACCAAGCCTATGAAAAATATCAAGAAGGAGAAATTATAATGATGGCTAAAGCTTCTCCATGGAATTAGTCGAATCTGGGAATTTTAAAACTTTGTTTGTTTTCATGTTTTGAACATTTACTTTAATGCATTAAATCGTTTGCTCTATTCCGATCACCAAAAACATTTGCACTTAATATTAGGAGACTGCGTCATTCCAATTGTTAGCCGAGAAGAAGCTTATATTGATAGGCTAAACTGTTATATAGCGATGTATGCTTCCATCGGACGAATACACTTTGAAACTTTTGTTAGCTTATTCGTCAACTTTCATATATTACATAAATGCATCATCACAACTGAATCAACACACTATGAGCCCGTTTGGCATAGGGGCAGAAAAAGTGGCTTTTGTTCGATGTGCTTTTCTTGCTGGACTTTTTTTTCTGATGGACTTTTTTTGATGTGATTTGTGTTTGGGATAGCGGTGACGAAGTAACTTTTTCTTGATGTGATTTGTGTTTGGCATAGCTTTTAAAAATATAGATGAGATGGAAAATGACTGAAAAGGGCATGAATCATATATATTTATATATATTGTATAAAATGTGATAATTTGGGATAAAAATTAAAAATAAATATAAATTGCAAGTTGGTTTCTAAACAAAGTGCTTAAATAAAAAATTACAACACAATGAAGTATTTAAATAAACCTATCCCTTGCAAGTTGGTTTGAATTTCATCACGAAGACGATTCATACATGTTGAAGATAACGATGAGGATGCTTCATCAACCGGATCATCATTATCTTCATCACCCATATTTTCTTCTTCAACTTGATCAAATTCCACATCATTTTGGGAATGTCTCCGGATAAAATTATGTATCGCCATTGTTGCGCAAACTATGCGGACTTGTGTTCGAAATTTATATGAGGGCATATTTTGCAAGATGTGAAACCTATTCTTCCAGACTTCAAACGTCCTTTCTATCGTGCACCTCAAACTTGAATGATAAAAATTGAAGTACTCGTTGGGATTTCGAAATCCCGATTGTCGCTGAATCACTCGGAAGGTGATAACGCTCACGTTTATATGGACCAATATATCCATTTGGTGTTGGATAACCAAGATCGACCAAGTAATATTTCCGATAAATGTTGACATTTATTTGACATTGTGAAATAAAGATGGAAAGTAATGCAAATGAAGTGAGGATGTTAGAGATATACCTTCAGGTGGATGGGGGAAGTTCATAGCTGTAGTCTCAATCGCTTCCCGGAAGATACGAGCATCATGTGTAGTACCCTCCCATCCTGCCAACACAAAAGTAAAGCACATATCCCAATCACAAACCGCCATGATATTTTGTGTTGGATATCCATTTCTTCCAATATATTTGTCTTGCTTCGATTGGCTGACCACACACTTGATGTGGGTTCCATCAATTGCTCCTATGCAGTCCTTGAAATATGGGTGATATCGTGCATCGATAGCTATTTTTTGGTGACACCGGTGAAACTCTGGATCAAGTGGTTTGATATTCTCTGTTGAAACCTGAAACAAGCTTTTACAACCCTGTGGAAAATCCTACTAACAGTTTCGCCTGAATGTTGAAATCGCTCCTGGATTATTCGATTTCCTTGTCTATGCCCAACTATATATAGAAACATGGCAACCATTTCTTCAACGCCGATGTTCTGAGTGTGTCGTAATCGATGTTCCCTCAATTTAGACACTCGGAAATTTTCCTGACATACTATATCATGGCCTTGTAAAACCTCCGCACCCACATTGCCCCCGTTTGCCGACTAGTTCTACGTGGTTGTTTGCAAAAAGAAGGTGCGATATATGCGAGCCATCAAGTTACCAATCTGTGCATACTTTGTCATTTGTTCGTTTATAATAGCAAGTTGTAGGGACCTCCTTTGTTCATAAGACAATTCTTCGTCCTCCGAATCGTTCAAATATCCTCATCACTCGAACTTGCCATGGATATATAATGAAACCTCGTGTGAAGGCCAAGACTTAACCGAATCAAGACCAATAATATAAGTAAATGGTTTATATTGATACATGTTATCAATAATAAGTGTCATTAAATAAAGTTCGTCATACAATATATAAAAACATGAACTAAATATAATAAGTCTCATTAAATAAAGTGTCATAAACAGTCATCAGGAAATAAATATGATTTAATGCTTCGGGGCAGCCTGCCAGTGTGGGCGATTGTAGGCATGCTCGCGCAACCACTCCAACAAGGCACATTTTTCTCCTTTTAGGCCTACAAACATGTTCCGAGGCGTTCAGTGCATCATCATATTACAACATCGCCTTCGAAAATCACTGTCACTAGCAATCTCCAGAATGGTAAGTAATTCAGTTACAACATTACTTGTTCGATCATCATGTTCAGAGATCTTTTTGAGGACAGTTGTGCTATCCTTAGATGCATCAGCTATCACACTAACAGCATCAACTAGTTCTTTCTGGTTGGTTGCTTTTTTTTCTTTTTTGATCCATCTGCCCCTTCACCCCTCTTTCTCTTCCCAATGCTTGCTGAACCACTAGGTGCACTAGGTTGGGTGTTGGATGTCAAGTTCATGCCGTCTAAATCGTTGGCATCTCGCACACTACCTGCGGTTTGTAATACCTTGAAGCTCTTCCTCACTATCACCTGAGCCTTCTTGTAGGTCCATTTGCGGTCGATACACATCATCTTCATCATCACCAAGTGACACTCGTCTAGTTAACGATGGACATTCGAAATCCTCTCCTGATGCTAGAACATCCTTGAACAGTACTTGCAAATCACTAGCAAACTTCATACCTTTATACCTATATTTTCGATACTCTCTATTCTCCCGCAAGCAAAAGATAAACCAAAATCAAAGTTGTAACTACAATAATGGTAATAATAATAACAACACATATTAAAAGCGTAAAAGTCTGGTACCTTTATTTTCCTCTCCCACCATTCATCTTCTGCAATAACCATATTCTTTGTATAGTCAATGGCTATACCGGTCTCTTTTAAAAATAACTTCTCCCAAGCTCTCCATTCTCTCCTCAAACTATCATACCTATTTTTTAGCTGTTTCTTGGTATATGCTAAACGTGTTTTTTCTTAAAATCCAAGAACAATGTTCTTCCACCCGTCCCTCGTAAATGATGAGCCAAGTCGTTCTTTTTTATATATTTGCTCAATACATAAGTCAATGAAAGTCTTAATGGAACCTACATCCCATTCTGCTGCTACGGTGGTCATATTTCTATGTCACTAATAAGCAAGTTAACAAGAAAATCAGAATGCAAACCAATTCACTAGTGAACAATTATGCCCCAAAAAAAAGGTTCCAATATAGATCAGCATGCAAATTAACACGAAAATCAGAATGCAAACCAATTTTGGGCCTTACTCATGAAGTGTCCCTAAATTATTTAGTTAAATCATTATATCAGTTGAATCAGTACTCAGTCAAACTTCTGGAGGCTTAAAAAAAACAAAGAATCAGCCAATATAATTTTGACATGTAACAAACAGATTTTAACTTGCTTTATTTACAATTTTGTTCGATTCTTGCCACTCTCTCTCATGTGATAAACACGTTCCATTTTCAAATGAAGTTGGGTTTGTTTTATCGAATGAAACTCAAGTTTTTAGAAAGTTAATCAATTACCATTCATTTCACCTGCATTCCTCTGAAACTCCAAAAAAAGGGATAGTCTATAAATCAAATCTTTCATTTCAAATCTTTCATTTAACAAAACAGATCAGCCCCCAAAAAAAAAAAGAGAACAGCGCCTATAATATGCAAATCAAACTGAATTCCCAGTTCAGATCAGATATATGAAACCAGTTCAGATCAGATAAATCAATATCCCAAGAAATTCGAGTTCAAATCGAGCAATCAATATCCCACATCAGAAAATTCCAGCCGAGATCAGATATATGAAACCAACTAACCTCAACTTGTAACACACTGAAATCCGGCAAAGATCGAAGATGCAGATGCAGATGCAAAGATCGAAGATGCTGCTCAGGATCTCACATATAGCAGATGCAGTTCGAAGCCATGGCTAAGATCGAGTTGACGGGGGAAAAGGAGATGGAGTTCGAAGCCATGGCTAAGATCGAACATATAGTAGATCTGTTTGGAGGTAGATATGAGCCGTATTGAAGAGGAGAGGAGGTAGGTCGGGGAGTTTAATGGAAAGTAGAGATTTTGAAGAGGAGCAGAGAAGCGAGGCAAATCAAGAGAAGGACCAGGTGGGTAGCTCGTGAAATTGAAGAGCCAAATTGAAGAGGAGAGAGAAATTGGGTACAACGGTCCAAAAGAGTGAAGGAGGAGAGAGAAGGGACGGGAAGTAGCTGTGATGCGATGAGAAGCAATGGTATGGTGCTACAAAAAAAACCAACGTCACTTTGAAGCACAAAGAAAAATACACTCATCCAAACACCTATATTTTTTGCTTCTACAGGTGAACCGCGTTTGATGTGCTTAAATAGCACCCACGGCCCATGCCAAACACATACTATGTACATGGAATAATTTGTTTACTGGTTATATAATTTGCTTTATCCGACCCAATGTCAATTGCCGTTGTAATTATATTATGTCCATTAATCAGAATTGTTACAGGCATCATTCACTTAGTCAGTGTATTACGATAATCCGTGTAAAGTCATTAAAAAACTAAGTTCAAACGAATATATCGTTATAGACGGAAACCGTAGAACTACTGTGCAATCCTTAAAATCATTAAAACAAAGAAGAGAGAATGGAAATGAATCAGTTTTTTAAAAAGTTTGAATGGTATAACCGAAATCTTAAAACACATAAGGGATAATTATAACCAATCTGTAATTTTTTATATAACGGGCTATCATGTAAAGGAGAAACCAAATATTGGTGAATATTATTTTCTGAAACATTCCACCTGGATTAAATCTGTCAATATTAACTAAAGAAACCCAAGTCTGGTAGGTTTGCACGCTACTACACCGGGAATACAAGTATCGTCAGGAGTGTGGTCAAACCAGTTGGTTCAATTCGCTAAATCGTCTTAAATTATTTGTTTAGCATTTACATCTGCAAACAACTTCTGAGGCACCTCCAATATGGGACCATACAGCTACGAATGTTTAATGACAAACGAAAAACTGTACATATGAGGCATACGGTAATCGATAGACATGCTGGACCTGGCAATTCATTTTATCAACTGTGGTTGTCGCTTACATCCTACCGTCAATTGGCAATTTGCTCAGATCGGATTTGTCGTATCTTTGTGCAATATGAACACGTTGACTTTTACGTCCTTCATATACCGAAACACCATCTCCATACACACCACATTTGAAAGAACATTAAGGTCACGTGAGAAAACAAAAGTGTTGTTTACATCTATTTCAACACTATATCAAAGCAATGAGCTTGACAAACGAACATCTCAATCGAAAAATATGCAACTTACAGGAGTAGGTCAGTAATCATTTATGATTTATTACTCAAATTTAGGTATTTTCTGATATATTACTTTGTGCTTACGTAATATTTGAAATTTAACATAATAACATATCATGCTGATCAATTTTTTCACTTCCTTCTCTGGACTGTATATCTTGAATGAATTGTTAAAATGTCTCATTATATGGTTCCTGATCCGGTGACTTATTTCACTCTAATAACATGTTCATATTGTAGGGATAACACTGTCGACGATTGTGACTCTTGATTCAGAGAATCAAAGCCACAATGTGCTATCAGAGATGACAGACCGATCAGGTAAATGAAACTTACTATGTGTCAATTTGAATGTAGGTAATTTCATTAATATTACTTTGTGCTTATATTTTATTTCAAGTTTAAAACTTTATA
>JAFJYI010000574.1:0-21315 GCA_019022655.1 Acacia acuminata
ATAGATGTACATATATACATGTATATATGTAAATATTGAATACATGTATAGATGTATAGACACCAACATGTATATGTGTACATATAGATGTACACATATACATAAAGCATTTATACATATACATATATAAATACATGTATATGGCTGTAATTGTTACAAAAATTCTATTGAATTATTAATTTTTAAGAGAAATTAATCAACAAGTATCTTTAGTTTTACTTTATTTCTTAATCAGGCCCTTTAGTTTTTTCTATTTATTAGGTTTATATAATTTTACCTGATTTTTAAGCAAGTCCCTATAATTTCATGTGACGAACAAAACAAACTACATAGACCTAATTAAAAATCATGTAAAATGAGGGACTTACCCATTAATTTTTTATAATATTTGGGAACAATCATTTTACAGGGTCTTATACTTTTCCTCAATTTTTAATCCGGCATCAATGTTTTTCTCTTAACTAAATTCATTAATTATGCTCTATTAGCATCGTTAGTCCTTTAATTAATTAACTTTTCCCCGTTAACACAATCAGCCCATGTGTTGGAGCTACAATGCTAAGTACTAACAGAGCAAAGTTAAAGGATTTAAATCACATAGGTATAAAATAAAAAATATATATAGGTGTTTGTAAAATGGTTTTCCTAATTTTTATATCGAGAGATAGATGACATTTCACATACGAAATTACTTTCTAATTACATCCCTTTTTCTTCATTATATATATATATATATATATATATATAAACACACACTTGTCAATAATGTTACCTATACATAAAATAAAATAAACATGATCAATTAATTCATAGTATTTCAATTTATTATTTCGAAAATAGAAAGCTGAGTGGAATGGAGTTTTGTCTTTCGTCTCTATGAGCTTTTTATCGGAATTGCCTTAAAGGTTAAGAGGAACGAACTTGGTAGGTTCTCTCACATCGATGGCTTTACTGCTAATTATTAAATCCATCATGGCTCTCTCCCACTTACCATCCTCAGTCTTGTGTTGCAGAAGCAACCTTAAAATAATTTTTTTATTTTTTATTTGATCAAGAGTTTCCTCTCCTAGGATTAAAGGTAAAGGGTTCTTACCTCTTGTCATAACCCAAAAGGATCATCATCAAGCAATCTCACATACTACAAGCAAAGAACAAATAAAGCGAATCCATAAAGTAAAATAGAAATTAAAGCCTCCTTTCTAATTAACTGTCTTCTTTCTCAATATCCTTCATTTACAGATGCTTCTCCATCTTCTCCTTCTACTGTAAATGGTGTGCCTGTTTTGTTCATAGTGATTAATTACTCTGGAATTTCTTTAAATAAATCTCGATTTTATGTTTTCATTTTAATCTACTAGCTATTTCTTCTTCCGTACCTTTATAATTTCTTAACAAATGGTGCCAAATTCTTTTCAAATAGAGTAAATGATTCAGTTCATTTAAATATTATATGCATAAAATTCAAGATTCGTCATATTTCTATTATCAATTCCTAGGAAAACTAGTCGGTCGATTCCAGAAGATGGTTGAAATTTCCTTTTTCAATTGAATTCAAGGTATATGGAGTATAATCAATCACACTAGACTTCCTGATATCTCAGATTAAATATAGAATTTTTTTCTTAATCTAAAGAAGTCCATATTCCATTATATTTTAAATGGTTATCTAATTAGATTAAATTCGAAAATTGTTTAGCTTAATTGGGGTCATCTGTCCCAAAGATGTTTTCTGTATTTACATGGACTAGAACTTGAAACCACATACTTAAGTGGTGAAAACCCCTCGCTCCATTAAGATATAATATTGTTCAAGAAAAACAAAAGAGGAAGCTGGGTTTGGCAGATTCACCTTAGGTGCTTCTCTTAAGGTGCTTCTTACATGTAGAGGGACAAGCATATTTTTTTAAAAAAATTTATATACTTTATTTTTTTAGATTAAATTATATATTGCATTCTAAAACTTTTTTTTTTGCACCCGCATCTCAAATTAATTAGTTTCCAAGATCTGGTATTATTGGACAAATATTTCTAAATGCAAGACTCGAAACTAATTAATTTGAGATACAGTGGTCCAAAAAAATTCCAGAGAATAGTGATATAACTTAATCTAAATAAATATTAAAAAATTTTAAAAAAATTGCTTGTGCCTCTAATTAGAGGGACTAGCATGTAAGAAGCATAAGGGAGAAGCACCTTATGTGCTTTTGGCGAAGCAATTACAGTGGTGGGCATAAGGAGCTGCTTCCTAGAAATGGCCTTTTAATCTGTGATGTCTAATTAACAATTCAATCATTCATCCAATGTACGTATTGTTGTGCCCGTGCATGTGAGGGTGCTTGGTTTTAGGAGAATTATTATAAGGTTTTAAGGAAGGGATTTAATCACCCAAAAATTTATTAATAATTAGGGAGTACGAAATGACAAGTTCTAGTTAGCATAGGAAATAATTAACAACATGTTTATATTCCTTACTTATTATTGTTATTAAGACTTTTTTATTATTAAATCCTTTACTTAGGATGTCATAGTAATTTTTTTTTCTTGATACATCCAGTGTGGGGCGGAGCGGGCTCGAGCCCGGGACAAGGGGGAGGCCAGCTCCCTAGAGGTGGCACAATGCCAAGTGCGCTACTAAGCGCCAGGCAATTAATTTTCTCTTTTTAACCTCATAACGAAGTGCTTTGTTTCTCCAGTCTTCACTTTTATATCTAATAGAAATTTAATATGCAAATCTCTATAGTTGGATTTTATTTTCAATTAGGGTTTTGTAATTTTTTAATCAAGTTTTTATAATTTTTAATTAATTTTTATTTGGTCCATGTAGTTTTCCCCCTTTTATCAAGTCCTCATAATTTCACATGATATTTAATATCAGGTTCATGTAGTTTTTTTTTGTTTTGATCATGTCCTTAAAGTTTCATCTGATATTTAATTATGTCCCTATAATTACATGTGACTGCTAAAAGGGGAAAAAAATACAAAAACATAATTGAAATAAAGTGAAACTATAAGGACCTAATAAAAAGACTACAAGAACTTGATTTAACATCATATGAAACTATGATGATGACTTATTTATAGGTGAAAAAAACTACTAGAACCTAAACAAAAAGTAGGTGAAATGACAAAGACTTACATGTTAAGTTTTTCTATATTTGATATTTCTATAAGTATCATTTTATTTCCCCGACACTACATTAGTCTCAAATGATATTTTTTTCCAATCATTATTCTTTTTTTAAAATTAAAATTAAAATATCAGTATTTGAGAATATATGTTTTATCGATATTTAAAATTTTAACATTTGTTAATGACTTGAGGGTAAGCTCAATAAATAAATGTATATAATAATTAACTACTTAACTGTTGATGATGTGTATGATTTTGCAGATAGATGGAGGCACCTAATGGAAACAACTTAACGTGGGCCCATTCGACTGTTTTTAGGGGACCTTCCATTCATCTCTTGGAGGACACAAGTTAACCCTCTCTCCGATCTCCTTAAAATGTTAAATAAAATGTTCAATTATTTTGTTTTTCCTTCCTCATAATTTTACTTCTTTTTTTTCAATATTTTATTTATTTTATTAACACAAAATATTGTTTAACTTGATAAAGTAAGTAAGTGTGTGTGCGCGCGTAAAGGGAAATTACTCCATAGTTAGGTGGCTTAAGTGAGTTGTCATCGAAGTCCAATATAAAGGAGTTGTTAAAGTTGGCTAAACATGAAATTAAAAGACGATTTGTAATACTTTTTCTTTACAAATATTTGTCTCATTTTCTTTATAAAAGGAAAAAAGATAGTATAATACGCAAATATTTGTTTATAATTAAGTACTACAACCGGATTATGTTTTAAAAAATTCATTGGTCATCATATTGTATTATTTTCATTGGGGATTTCATCATCACCTTATATGAATCTTGTCTAAAAAAGTTATTACTGGTTCTCTAATTAAATAATGTAGGTAAATTAATGTAGTTAAATTAGTTTTTGTTTTAAATGTGTGTTGATTTCCCTATATACCCTTTTAAATAATTTTGATTAAAACTACCCCTTGATACAAACTCCCAAAACATGTGCAATCAATTTTTGATAGTTTAGAAAACAAGTGTTAAATAGATAGAGTGGAAAAAGTGAATTTAAGTATTATATTTAGGAGAGGAAGGCTCAAGCCACTACAAGAAATTAAAAAATCACTATTTGCGAGACAAAATCCGTAGCAAAATAGTGATATTCCATCGCAAAAAAGCTTTGTGACGGACGAAAATCTCGTCGCAAAGCAGATTTT
The DNA here is from genome assembly GCA_019022655.1 of Acacia acuminata. Taxonomy (NCBI): domain Eukaryota; kingdom Viridiplantae; phylum Streptophyta; class Magnoliopsida; order Fabales; family Fabaceae; genus Acacia; species Acacia acuminata. The sequence goes on from JAFJYI010000574.1 coordinate 4,294, forward strand.
GTGACGGAAAATTAAAATTCTATCACAAATTGTGACGAAAAAGAATCCTGTTTCCATTGCAAAATCTGCATTTTACAATGCAAAATTAAAGTTCCATCGCAAATTGTGATAGAAAAGAATCTTGTTTCCGTCGCAAAATCTGCATTTTACAACGGAAATAACATTCCGTCGCAAACGTGATAACATTGCGTTTTGTGAGGGAATCAACTCAATTAATAAAAAAATTTAAAAATAAATAAAAATATATCATATATAGTTTCAAAAATATCAAATATAGTTTCATGTCCATGTGTATGCTGTAATTACACCAACTTCTCGACTCATCAAAATACAAAAAGTGTTACAAGAAGTCACTAATACTAGTTGTATATATAGACAAAATGATTAAAAAAGTCACTATGAAAAGCATGTACAACTTGTTTTCAGTTGGGAGCAAAGCATACAATAAAGAAGTGATTATAAAAACTTATGAATTTGTTAATATGATTCATGAAGTTGTTAAAAAAGGCTTAAGAACTTGTTAAAACACAAATTAGTTGTTGAAAGACCCTCTAATTATAAAAACTCATGCACTTGTTAATATGACTCATAAAGTGGTAAAAAAAAGTTGAAAAACTTGTTAAAACATAAATCAACTGTTGACATTAAGGCATCAAAGAAACTGAATCTTCATACAATGGCACAACAAATCAGTAGAAACCCAATTTCATGGTGGAGCTACCACGTGTTCTTGAGCTTTAAAGGAGAAGACACCCGTGAAAGAGATTTTCCGTGTCTCTAAAAATACCCAGATTTAATAAAAGATTTGCGGTAATAGGGAACCTAGATCGTTTTCCTAAAGAATTCGCAAATGGTCGAGAATAACAATAAAGTAAACGGTAAAAATGGGGGTTTTGATTCAAGCGAGAATAAAATGAAATAAATAGAAACGAACGAAATATTTAGAAGCATATTAAAATCGATCAACCCAACGTTCAGATTCCAGAGACTTTCATCATCGAACGAAATATAAATAACCCACGATTGGCTCTGGACGAACCGAGATCTCTATATTCGCCCAGAAAATCCCTCGACTAGACGATCCCCTAGAATATGTCCGAACAGTGGCATCCCACTGTGCAATCGCACAACAAAACTTAAACCTAGTTCGAACTCAGTCCTTGGGATAAATCAAACCGAATATTAAATCTAATATTCGAACTATTTTAAATCGAATCCAATAAGATGAAAATAGAAAAGAGTTAAATTACCGATAAAGCACAAGCTCTCGGACGAATCATGGAATCCTCAACGTTGGGTTAACCACAGAAGTTTAGCCGAGCATGGCTGGAGAAAACGAAGAAAAGACGAAGAACGTGAACAACAATGTAGAGAAAATTAAACTTTTGTATTTCAATCCAAAACTGTCTAAAACGTGAATGAGAATATTTTTCTAGCCATCTAATCTAACCTATAAATAGGAAACGCTAGGGCTACAAGATTGGCCCAAAAATAGGAAACCTCTAATAAATGGTCTTTTATTACAAAATTCGAACAAAATAAAAATCCAGAAAAATTGGTCTGCTTTAGCTCCAATTTCGTCCATCTTCTTGTCCGAATCAGCCTTCTAAGTCTTCATAACAATTGTAGCCCTCGGAATCATCTAAAAAAGGAAAGAAGAATCAGGATAATCGGATATCTAGATCAAAAGTTATGGCAAAAATACTAAATCACTGTAAATCTGTAATTTAATCATAAAAATGAATTAAATCCAATTATAAGCTTAAAGCTCAATTAAGTAATAAAATCCATTATTTATTACTAAAAAATCCTAAATTTATTCACCAAGAGACACAAATAAGTGTAATAATATTCAATTATCAAATTCCCCCACACTTATCCTTTTGCACTCCTGAGCAAATTCAAAGAAAAAGACTAAAATGAAAAACTCTTCCTTTCGAACAATTGCTAATAATGCAAAAATTTAACAACGAACACAGCTTCAGAAGACCAATCAATCAAGACCAAAATCCTTTCATCTCAAATTACAAATCCTGGCAATCTCAATCAATGATGTTAATCTCACAAGATGGTCTCTCGGGGATGCCCTCAATCAATCTCTCAAGTGTATAGGGTCAATAAGTGTATCGCTCAAATTCTACTCAAAAAAATTGTTCTACCATAAGCTTGCTCAATTTCTACGTCTCCACTACTTATAACACATGCATGCAAAAATCAAGAGAGCTTGTTATTGAAGGTTGTAATGGGGCTGGGGTATAGGTGTGAATAAGTATGGATATGATAAGCTAAGCACCCAAGAAATTCAAAGAACATCAGTTAATAATAGCAAATCACCTTAATATCATTTCTTTTTATTTCTCCTTCTTTACATTGCTTCCTCTCTCTCTCTTTCCTTTTTTTCCTTTTTTGTACTTTTTTTTTTGGGTATAGAATCACAATGACCAACATTAATGCCAAATGATAAATGGCACAAAATCAAAATCAAATACTCCCCCCACACTTAAAATGTTGCACACCTGGGCAACCCTTATACTGAAACACAAAACCAAGATGAAACCAATGCTCAATAAATCTTCAAGGTGCGGAATAAAATGGTTTTACGCTTAGGCTTGTAATGTGGCTTAGAAAAGAATGAGTCAAGAAGGAACAAAGGGGCTAGCAAAGGGAATATAATGTAAGGGGAAGACTATTTGGCCAAAGTGGGAAAAGGAAAGAAGGAAAAACAAGCTTCCATCATACTTATGTACGTAAGTGAAAAATTTAGCTTCAAAAAGAAAAGGAACAAGTTCTAGAGAACACAAATCAAGAGCAGATGCACACATGAAAGAAAGAATGGCAAAAGATGAATTCCATTCATGCAGGCCCAAAATCTCACAAGGTCAACACCAACTTAGGCAATCAACAACATCAAGTCAACTACTAAGACATGTAATCGAAGAGTCAAGAATTGTAGACCCAACAGAATGATCCAATAAAACTAGAATGTCTGAGTTCAGAATATGTAGCAATCATAGAAAGAGAGAATGTATTTATTTTCAAAAAGCAAAGTAGGAAAAAGGAAAACAAAAAGAAGAAAGAGGGAGAATGAAGAAGAATACTCCCCAAGGGGTTTATGGAGGGTAAGTGGCATCAACGAGGAGGATCTCTGCTCCCAGGCTGCTGCTAGGATCCCTCATGAAATCGCTTGAGGCGATGCCCATTGACCTTAAAGGTTTGTCCTGTGGGTGGATCATATAGCTCAACAAAGACCAAATGGAAAAATGTTAGTGATCACAAAAGGGCCATCCCATCTAAATCGAAGCTTACAGGCATAAACTTCGACGGAGTTAAACAGAAGAACTTTCTGGCCCACAGAAAATTCTTTCTGCAGGATATGCTTATCATGGAATGCCTTAGTCTTTTCCTTGTATAACCGTGAACTCTCATAGGCATCCAATTGAAGCTCATCTAACTCTTGCAACTGTAGCTTCCGCTCCATCCCAGGCTTAGCCAAATCCATGTTACATGTTTAATGGCCCAATAGGCTTGATGTTCCAACTCAACCAGAGGATGACATGCTTTACCAAAGACAAGCCAATAAAGAGACATCCCAATTGAAGTCTTGTAGGCGGTGCGATATGCTCACAAAGCATCATCTAGTCGCTTACTCCAATCTTTCCGGGTAGAGTTAACAGTCTTTTGAAGGATTTGCTTAATCTTTCTATTTGAGACTTCGCCTTGATCATTGGTCTGAGGATGATATGCTGTAGAGACCTTGTGAAGCACTCCATACTTGCGTAACAAGGCATCCATGCTTCGATTGCAAAAATGAGAACCCTAGTCACTGATAATGGCTCTAGGAATACCAAACCTGTAGAAAATGTTAGACCTAACAAAATTCACCACCACAGAAGAATCATTAGTTCGGGTGACTTTCACTTCAACCCATTTCGAGACATAATCACAGCCAGCAGTATGTAAGTATAACCATGAGAAACAGGGAATGAACCCATAAAATTAATACCCCAGACATCAAATATCTCACAAAACAATATAAGGCTCTAGGGCATCTCATGCCTACGAGAAATACTCCCTGCGCTTTGACAATTAGCACATGACTTACAAAACAAATGGGGATCATGAAACAAGGAAGGCCAACATAGTCCACTATCCAATACTTTCCTAGCAGTTCTTTGGGGTCCAAAGTGACCACCACAGGTAGAAGCATGAGCAAAATGCAATATAGAGTGAAACTCATGATCAGGCACACATCTCCTAACTACTTGGTCACTACAAAATTTTCACAGATAAGGGTCATCCTAAACATAATATTTAGACTAACTCTTTAATTTAAGGGTTTGGGCCCTAGTGGAATCTACAGGAAAAACACCAGCTACCAAGTAGTTAACTAAATCAGCATACCATGGAAGCTTACCTTGCAACTGTAGAAGCTGCTCATCAGGGAAATCATCCCGAATAGAAGAGAGGTGAGAGGGAGAATGGGTGATGCGAATTATGTGGTTAGCTACCCAATTTTGTACTCCACTTCTGTCTCGAATCTCAACATCGAACTCTTAGAGCAATAACATCCACTGGATGAGTCGTGGCTTAGCATCTTCCTTTTTCAAAAGAAACTTCAAAGCAGCATGGTCAGAGAAAACAATTACTCTACTAGCTAGCAGATATGACTTAAACTTATCAAAAGCAAATACAATAGCTAACAACTCCTTTTCAGTAGTGGTATAATTAGATTGGGCAGGATCCAAAGTCTTGGAGGCATATGCAATGACATGAGATGCTTTGTCGACTCGCTGTGCCAAGATAGCACCAACCGCACAGGTGGAACCATCGCACATCAACTCGAAGGGGAAGCACCAAACAGGAGGCTGAATCATTGGAGCTGTAGTAAGGCAACGCTTCAAGTGATCGAAGGCCGCCTTGCACTCGTCATCAAATACAAAGTCAGTGTCCTTATAGAGAAGGTTGGATAAGGGTCGAGCAGTCTTGCTGAAATCCCAAATAAAATGCTAATAGAAACCTGCATGACCAAAAAAAGAGTGAACTTCCCGCACAGATGCAAGGTAAGGCAAAGCAGTAATGACATCTATCTTAGCAGTGTCTACCTCAATCTCTTTCCTAGACACTATGTGTCCCAAGACTATACTCGACTCAACCATGAAGTGACATTTCTCATAATTCAGCACAAGATTAGACTCAATCCACCTATGCAAAACTCTAGACAAATTAACTAAGCATGCATCAAAATCAGACCCATATACAATGAAATCATCCATAAAAACCTCCATACAGTTCTCTAGGAACTCAGCGAAAATACTTACCATACAACGCTAAAAGGTGCCAGGTGCATTGCAGAGGCCAAAAGGCATCCTTCCGTAAGCATATGTCCCAAAAGGGCATGAAAAGGTCGTCTTCTCCTGATCCTTAGGAGCAATATGGATCTGGAAGTATCCGGAGCAGCCATCCAGGAAGAAGTAATGAGACTTACTAGCCAGTCGCTCTAACATCTGATCAATGAAAGGTAGAGGGTAATGATCCTTGCGAGTGGCTTGGTTGAGTCTCCTATAGTCGATGTAAACTCTCTAACTATTCTGGACTCAGTAGGAATGAGTTCATTCTTCTTCACCACATCAAGGATAAGAGGATTAAGGTGTCTTTGGGGTTGCCTTACTGGCTTAGATTCCTCTTCTAATAGAATTCGATGCATACACATGGAAGGGCTGATGCCAATGATATCAGCTAAAGTCCACCCAATGGCTTTCTTGTTCGCCCTCATCAAGCTTAGTAGCTTCTCTTCTTGGTCAGGAAGAAGGTTATTTGCCACAATGACTGGAAACTATTCATCCACCTCCAGGAATGCATACTTTAGGTGATCTAGAAGGGATTTCAACTCAATTTTAGGTGGTTGCTCAGTGAAGGGAAGAAGCTTGGGTGATTGTTGCAGCAACTCTGATGTTATCACACTGGAAATGCCTGAAATCACATTCAAAGAAGTAGAAGAACTGTGTCTATACAGCTCAATGTTAACATCAGAATCGAGCTCATCAAAATCAAAGTTAAGCTCATCAAAATCAGAATCAGGATGCACATTAGGATCAGGATAAAGCTCAAACTCAAAATCAATATCAGAATCCACAAGTAATGCAGAATTACTAAGTGAGTCAGAATCACCAAATAATGCAGCATTAACCAAGTTAGTGCAAACAAAGCACCATTCATTATCAGCACATGCACAAATGGCTGAATCACTCTCAGATGAAAAATTAGGATAATCAGCACACCAATCAGCAAGAACATCATCCACAGCATCATCAATAACATCAATGTAGAAGAGTTTGGAGTTCTGCTCGAGCAGAAGTCTCAGCTTGCTCGACCAACATCGAGCAAAGAAAAGCAATAGCAAGGCAAAGCATGGGCGTACTCGAGCATGAGGTAGAAGCATGTGATGGAGCAGGCTTAAAAGGTTGCTCGAGCAAAGTCGAGCAACCTGTGTTCTCTACTCATGAAGTCCTTGCTCGAGCAAGGAACAAAAGGTTGCTCGAGCAGTATGCTCGAGCAAGCATAAAGTATTGCTCGAGCAAAGTCGAGCAACATGCTCTTTCATCTGTGTATAAGAGCTTGCCCGAGCATGATTTAATTCATGCTCGAGCACCATGCTCGAGCAGACTATAATCCATGCTCGAGCATCAGCGACTTTGAGGTGTTTTAGCTAACTCAAATGAAGCTTGCCCGAGCACACTATAATCATGCTCGAGCAAAGGAATTTTCCTGCTCGAGCATCAGCGACCAAGAGTATTCTTCTAAGCAATCTAAAGGAGCTTGCTCGAGCAAGCTTGGATTGTTGCTCGAGCAATGTCATCTTTGTTTTTGAATCACCATTCTCCGAGAATCATGATTCATCGAATGGATTATTATTTCTTCAGATTATTACTTATTGTGATTACCAAATACCTTTAACCAATCTGTTCATAAGTTTCAGATTATTTAGACATGGATTACCAGCGGATTTGAATAAAGCGATCTCGTCTGTCATAAGCATTGAATGCAGTTACCTAAAATGGAGATAAACACGTATACCAACTCTGATCAAAGTAAAAGCCTCTTTGATATTCGGTCTACGCATTAAACGCCATTTCACAATGGAAAGACAAAAGGAATGAAAGAGAATGTCAACTCTGCAAATTCCAGCTGTAACATTCAAACGGGCGAAACTCTTGAAGAACGCATCAAATGCATCATCTGTCTAACGGATACCTTCAAGAGTCTCAACGGCTATTTCATGAAGCTTCAACAACGGTTATTAATTACAACATTTATAAATAGCCGAAGCATTGAATTCGTCACCTACCGAAACGCTGCGCAATCAATTCGAGTTCAATATTATTCGTTGTTTCAATTGTTTCATTAACTGTACTTCGGTGTTCATCTTTTTATCAACTCGTGAGGAGTACTTAAACATTTATTTCATTATTAAGTTGTATCTTAAGGTTGTGGAACCTTAAGAGAGGGTGTATTAATTACAACTTGTAAGGGGGAGTGGAGTTCGAGAGTGAGAGGACCATCCTTCGTTTACAGAGAGTGTAATTGTTCTTGAGAAATAGTGAAATCCCAGGTGTTCTGGGAACTGGACATAGGTTAGAGTATTGGACCGAACCATTATAAATTGTCTTGTGCTCTTTTATCTTATTAGTCTCTATTTCGTTTATACACGAGAAAAGATTTTAAATTTTAAAGATCACCTATTCACCCCCCCTCTAGGTGATATTCCATCTTCAGTTCCAACTTGACAAGTTACTGAAAAAGGATTTATCTTATTATGTTTTTCTCTAGAGATTGTTGTTGTGGGCCTTCAAAGCACTATCGAAGCATATATAGATTATTTTGACATAATTTTCCATATTCTTTAGAGAAATTTGTGCTTCTGAGCTTAATGTTAAAAAGTTACGGCACCTGGAGGCGAGCGTGCTAATAACGCTATGCAAGTTAGAGATGGTGTTTCCTCCTAGCTTGTTAGACTCAGTGGAACATTTGCCTGTTTACTTGGCCTACGAAGCAAAGGTAGGAGTTCCACAACAATATAAGTGGATGTATCCATTTGAGAGGTAATATATATATATATATAGATATATATATTTCTTTTGCACAATTATTAATTGACCTACATGGTGCTATAGTTTATAAATATCTTGTGATTGTCCATTATAGGTTTTTATGCACACTTAAGTGCAAGATAAAAAATCAAAGGTATGTTGAAGAGTGTATCTAGTCGAAGAGGCCACTAAATTTGCATCATACTATTATCCCCTTGACATTATATCAAGATAGAGAGGGGTACCTTGCAATGATGATGGCGATGATACAAGTGATCAGATATCAATATTTAATTTTCCAAGCCGAGTTATGGGAAACATTATAGGTTAACTCTGGAAGGAAGAGATAAGTGAGTAGTGGAGTAGTACATTCTAAACAACTGTTACGATAAGTATTAAAGAATTAATTTTTTTGTTATGGTTACTTCTCTAATTGGGTCTGATTGACAAATCCTTTAATGTTGGATTCCAAAGATGATCAATTCATGAATGTTGAGTTTCCTCAATGGTACCAATCCTACTTCGTGGAAAACCAATCAGCTCCCCATGATGTTGTGTGGAATTTATCTTACAAAGTTGTAAGAGTTGTTACCCGGTGTAGAAAATATGTAATCAATGGTTATTGGTTTGCAACTCTATAAGCAAACAAAAATACACTAAGTTGCAATTATGGTGTGTGTTGTCGAGGTGGCCAAGTTGACGGGATCAAGGGTGACTGCTATGGAAAGTTAATTGATATAATTCAGCTGGATTACCAGTGGGACAAGTCGGTGACTCTTTTTAAATGTAAGTGGTTTGATAACACCCCACGTGGGACAAAAGTGGACAAATATAGAAATTTTGAGATCCACCGGTCAAGGAGATATACAGTTGGTTATGACTCATTCATACTTGCTCAACAGGCGGAACAAGTTTATCATACATCATACCCCACATCCTACCAAGGGTGGAGGGGAGTTATCAAAATCAAAGCACATAATATTATACCTAGGTCAAAAGATTCATAAACAAATGACGATATAACTGAACCGTTCCGAGCTGCTGTGGAACATATACTGCCCGTAAATATTGTATAGGATGATGTACCAAGCAATCTGTTTGATTCCGCTGCGGAGTTAGAGTTTATTCCTAACCAGATTGATAGTGCGGAATCGGACGATGAAGCACAAGAGATATACTATGATGGTGAATCTGAATTCGACCGATGTGAGACTCTAGAGAAAGGTGTGCAAGAAGAGATCAAGAACAGGAATTGTCCGGTTGATTTGTGTTAGTTTTTTGTTTATGATGATTTGTTATACTAGATACTCCATTATTTTGCTATTGACATATTATGTATATTTTTTATATTTATATATATCTTAACATAATGTTTATAAGTGTTCAGAGATGGAGCCTTCAACAGGGTATTCAGGTAGTGGTAGTAGTGGTGGTAGAGCCTGACCTCATCCTATTAGAGGTAGGGCGACATCATCTACCCCCTCTATAGGCAGAGAGCTTAGCTCTTCCCCAAAGCTACTGCCACTTAATATGTCATATTCACTGTTTACTACCGACTCTGTTATGGGTGGTACATGTGTGTCTACTACTCCCACATATCCACAACAAGGGGTAGAGCAGGTTTACTTTACGATTTCTGATTGATTTACATATATTTTGTTTTCTTTAAGCATCTATGTACTAACATTTTCAATGCTTCACATATCTTCCTTCAACACACTGCATCGCCTCGGAGCCAGGTCAAGGAAGCTAGTTCTTCCATACACCAGTCTGGTTGATCCTACGACAGGGTTGTTGTGTATCCATCCTGTCGATACTCAAGAGTAAGTCATGTAAAGTTACTAGTAATGTTACGATTTTTTACCTTTAGTTTGCTTGCTAATATTTGCAACATTTCCTCTGTCTTCAGGTTTGAGTGATAGATTTCATAGGGGACCAAGTATTCCGTAATTACAATCAGCCTTGGGCGACAGAGATTCTTCAGGGTGTTCACAACACTTGGTTCAATGAGTTATTGGTAAGTTATGTGCTTTATGGTTATTAATTTCTTCTCATAAAAATGCAAACTGATTAAGTACTTTTATAATTTGGAGCATTAATTGTTCATTATTGACTTTCAAGGAAAGTTTAAGTCGTTGCCTGACCATCGAGGAAATTTGAAAAAAGCATGTAACTACAGGTCAGGCCGGTGGTTGTCTGATAAGTTTTATAAATTGAGAAATAATATAGGCAAGTAAACTTGGATTCAACTTGAGACCGCAAAACAGTTATTTCAAAGATGGGCCGCCGATGAGAAATTTAAGAAAAAATGTAAGCAAAATAAATTAAATAGGGCCCTAATGGATGGACTATCATATACTGCAGCTCCATTACATTTAGTGAGAATCGAAGAAAAATTATAAATATACATTATTTTCTATTTCGTATTCAGTATTTTGTACTTTGAAATAATTAATTAACGGTCATAATTTGTGTTTGCGGTAGAGTCGGGAAGTTCCGAGAATTGATTGATTGGGCTACCTTTGAGCAGACCTACTTTTTAAGAGTGTGAAGGTAGCGGGAAGCGCCGGATCAACACCAAGTTACAACAATTAGCGATGAGGCATTTATTGTATTTATTATTTGTTTCAAGGACCAACATATTTATTTCATTTTACAAGTCTTATTTGTGATGTATTTTTGTGCTCATAGAAACCTGGGAGAAGCTGATACAGGATAGAACCTCCTAGATTGAGGACGACTTGGCATTCTCTCAGTCTGATAATAAGAGTCTCTTCATTCATGCTGTAGGTGGATTTGACAAGAAAGAGAGATTCTTTGGGATGGGTGCCTCTACCAGCCAAGTGAAGCCTACGAAGTGCTCCTCATCCAGTAGTGTTGGAGGTGTTTCTGTAGGTAAACATATTACTTTTGATATTGATTGTTACATTTTCATTCCCTCATCCATTTAAATGAAGTACACAAAATAAACTGACTTCCCAATGTTGTTTTTGCAGATGAGCTTAAGAGGATGAAGGCGTTGGTGGAGTAGAAAGTAGCTCAGCTGAATCAGCAAGGAGAGCAGATGAGCCAGGCAGAAAGCGAAGAGATGAATCGGCATAAGCAATTCACCGCATCGACACAATGAGATGATGAAGCAAATGCAACTTCTACTCCGGTCTCTAATGAAGGACAAGGGTACAGGGCGGCTCCCGGGTGATGACGATCATACTGGTGATGATGATGATCATACTTCTGCTATTTAGACTTTTTTAGTTCATTTTCTTCGCAACGATATTACTTATATTTTGTTTTCTCTATGTAAACTCTTATAATAACTATATATTTTCATGATATACAAGTCACTTTTATTTCGGAATTTTTTAATTTTTTTTGTAACTTTTTCTAATTTTTTTAATGAAATGTATTTTGCGTCAGAAAATAAATTCTATCGTAAAATTCTTGAAATTTGCAACGGAAATATATTTCTATCACAAACTATGATATTTATGATTTAAAACCCTTTCCGTCGCAAAATTCCTAAAATTTTGAGATTAAACGTTTTTCATCGAAAATTTTAGATTTGCGGAAAAAAGTTTGGTCACAAAATTTCTAATGTTGCAACGAAAAAAAATTTCCGTTGCAAATTTGACATTTTGTGACGAAAATCTTTTTGCATTGCAAATTTCTGAATTTGCGATGGAAATTGTACTGTGTCATAAAAAATGGTTTGCGACGCCATTTTGTGTGACGGATGTCCGTCACAAACCATTTTTGCTACGGAAAATCCCTGTTTTGCGACGGACAAAAACATGACTTTTTTTGTAATGGTTTATATATATATATATATATATTGGCTTTAACCGCTAAACAACAAATAGTTGTGGATGCATGATGACCCTTGAATTATAGGGTATTCTCCCAACCAATGAAAGGGAATGTTTAAGGTTCAGGGTATATTGAAAAGTCTAATCTTTTACTGAGATGATAAAAGCCATATATTTCGCTGTGTGAGTGTGACCCACAATTTGGACCCATCACTTGATGTTTTTGGTCATCAATCATCAATTTATATATGTATACAAATACATTCACGCGTGCCACTTGAAATTAAGAAATTTCATATTCAAACTTAAAAGGTTTAAAATAGGAGTTTTTTTTGGGGGGGGGTTTACATTCACTTTAAATTAAGTAATTTCAGAACCCAATTTTAAGACAGGATTAGGTTATGAGTTCTCTAAACGAGAAAGGCGATACGCCGCCGCTACCGGAGGATGGGTTGCGCTCGACGAAGAAGGTAAGGATACGCCCTGTGGAGTCAGGAGGGGAGGATGAGACGAGGATGGCTGAGTCTGATGTGTCGATGACCGAACAAGACCAAATCGCTGGAGTTTCATACAAGAATAAACTGCTGAGTATTGCTCAGGATCGGAGTGCTAGCCAGCAGCCACTGGAGTTAGCAATATCCGAGGGGGATTTCCGGATTGGGCGTGATGGTGATATCCCCTCGATTGAATTCTCGAACGAGATACGTGCTGTCATGGTTCAAGGGATGGAACGTACTCTGGTTGTCAAATCACTGGGGCGCTATATATCATATAGAGATTTGATGGCACGCACTCAAGCCCTGTGGCAGACGAGGGGGTCTTATCAGATAGCAGATATGATGCAGAGCTTTTATCTTGTGACCTTTGATCTGGAGGAGGATTACACTAACGTACTGACTGGGGGTCCATGGATGATCTTTGGTGCCTACCTTACCGTGCAACCGTGGTCCCTCGACTTTGATTCGAGCCCCCCCGTGGTGTCCAAGGTGGTGGCCTGGGTGCGCATACCAGGCCTCTCATTCCGGTATTATCACAAAAGTGCCTTACGAGCAATCGGGACGCTGTTAGGTTCGGTTGTTAGGATTGACTATTCCACGGAGTCCAGGGGGCGCGGTCAGTATGCAAGAATTGCTATCCTTCTCGATTTGCAGCAGCCACTGGTACCATGGATCAAAGTAGACGGCAAGGCTTATGGGATCCAGATGAAGGCCTTCCACACATTTTCTTTGAGTGCGGTAAGTATGGGCACGTTAAAGACAAGTGTCCTAAATTGAAACCGGTGAGTTCATCGGATCGGGAGGCTGAGGCTCCCCTACACAGAACACAATCAATCTTCGACTACTCAACCTCTACCGGAGACTATTGCGGGGGCACTGCCGACACCGGCAGCCGCGCCGTTTGGATCTTGGATGCTGGTGTCGTATGCGAAGAAAGGGAAGAAACTGATTGGTGGGAAGGATGCGAAGATTGTGGGATCTCAATTTAATGCGGGTTCAAGGTATAATGTCCTTTATGATTGTGATGATGTTGAGCCGCAAATGGAGCAGGCATCAAGGCCGAAAGTGGGGGGGTCAACGCCACACGTGGAACCACAACCCTCTATGAAGGATAAGGGTGGCATGAAAGGAGGCAAAGGGACCCAGCTCCCAGCGGCGGGCCCAACTTCTAAGAACCAGGCAAGTAATCGGGCCAAAGGGAGGGGAGCTAAGCCGGCCCAAGTGTTTAGGAGGAAAGGGGAGACTGCGAGCCTGCAACTTTCGAATGAGGGGATAGTTGGAGTTCATGGGCCTCTGGTCGAGCATACCGCGGTGGACTCTCTTATGGATACAGGTTTAGGGAGGACATGCATTTGGAGCAGGGCCCACCCGCCCCCTCCTCTTCGGGGGTGATGACTCTAAGGTTTCAGGGCTTTTGAACTCAGCCTATGTGGCGTTGGAAGCGAGCACGTCGCTGGACAGGAACAGGCATTCGGTGATGGTGATACAACGTCCACCGCAAGCCCCCTTGATGACGAACACGGCAAGTGGGGTTTTACCGGAAACCCCTGGGGTAGTGTCTCCGGCGTCGGGCGGGAGTTCACAAGGCAAGGAAAATGACCCCTCAAATTCCTCTGGTAAGGGTCCGCGGTCCCAGGGGGTCAAGCTCCAGTCATCAACGTTGCGGAATCTTAAGGTGCGAAAGAAGAAGACTAGGAAAAATCTATCGAAGGAAGCGATTTTGTGCCTTCGGAGTGAGCTGGAGGCTCCGTGGAGGTGGCTGGTCAAGCGTCATGCTCCCCTGATCCTACGGTGCACGCACGAGAGCATGAGGATGACCCTTCAGGGCCTGGCTCGTCCCTAAATACTCCTCATTAGTCTTATGTTTATACAACTTTTTGTATGGAACTGCCAGGGGGCAGCAAGTCACCGATTTTTTCAGACGTTCAGGTATTTTATGTCAGAACGAAAGCCTAGTATCGTGGTGCTATTGGAGCCTCGGATCTCGGGTCCTCAGGCGGACAGGTTTGTAGCAAAATCTGGGTTTGATCGTTCCTATCGGTTGGAGGCAAGGGGGTTTTCTGGAGGAATATGGGTGCTATGGATGGATACACTATCAGTCTCTGTGGAGGTGTGCCATCAACAATTTATTCATGCGAAGGTCACGTCACAAGGAACCAACGCATACTTCCACCATACTGCAGTGTATGGTAGCCCGATCAGTTCGGTGCGGAGGACCCTTTGGCAGTCTTTGACGGAAGTCGCTGGTCTGGTTCAGGGTCCTTGGGTGCTTGCAGGCGACTTCAACGCCATTATCAATGCTGGGGATCGTGTAGGCGGTACAGAGAGGAGGGCTCGGGGGTGTGATCTTTTCCGGACTTTCCTTTTCAATAATTCTCTTCTAGATATGGGTTTCTCGGGCCCAAAGTTCACTTGGAGACGTGGCACACTGCTTCAAAGATTGGATCACGCCGTGTGTAACAATGAGTGGCTCAATTGTTTTCCTGCGGCGGTGGTGCACCATCTCCCAAAAATCAACTCGGATCATAGGCCGTTATGCATACAGATTAATGGGGCTGGTCAACCTCCTTCGCAGCCTCGGTGGTTTCGGTACTTGGCGGCATGGGACTCAGCTGATTCATTTGCCGGTGTCGTGCAAGGTACATGGTTGAACTCTGAATCTATTGTAACGAATATTAAGGAATTCACAGAAGCAGCTAAGATATGGAACCATAAGGTTTTTGGGAGTATCATGGCTCGGAAGCGTCGACTCATGGCGCGGTTAGGTGGTATTCAGAAGGCTCAGGAGAGCAGACCGTCGTCACACCTTGATCAAGTGGAAGGGGACCTGCGAAGAGAATTTGAGGCAATATGTGATCAGGAACATCTTTTGTGGGTCCAGAGAGCCAGGTGCGATTGGATCAATTTTGGCGATCGTAATACTGCTTTCTTTAACGCAAAATCTACTCAACGTCACAGGAAAAAGCTCATTACCTCACTTAAGGATGAGTAGGGAGAGTGGTGCTCTGATAATGGGATCCTCCGTGATTGGGTGATACGCTTTTATAGAAAGCTTTATACTAGAGAGGAGGACACCCCATGCCGGCCATACCCGGGCAAGGGGCTTTTTTTGCCAGTCCCACCAGCCTTTTCTCGGTCCCTGTGCGTGGATATTACAATGGAGGAGGTGCACGCCGCCCTGTTTCAGATGAAGCCATTAAAAGCTCCTAGGGTAGATGGACTACACGCTGCATTTTTCCAGAACCATTGGCAGACTGTAGGTCCATCCATTTTCTCTATGGTCTCGCGTTGTTTCACTGATGGAATCCTGGATCCGGAGCTAAATGAAACGCTTATCACTCTCGTTCCTAAGGTCCCGAATCCAGAGGTGATTAAGGACTTCCGGCCTATCAGTCTATGCACGACTCTCTACAAGATTATTACAAAGGTCTTGGCTAATCGCCTTAAGCCGTGGCTCCCTAGCTTGGTCCTCCCCAACCAGTCTAGCTTTGTGGCAGGAAGGCAAATCTCGGATAACATCATTATAGCCCAGGAGGTGATTCACTCCATGAGACAAAAGACAGGGGTGAAGTGTTGGATGGCAATTAAGGTGGATCTGGAAAAAGCATACGATCGCTTGAGGTGGGATTTTATAGAAGAAACGCTCTACGATGCAGGTTGCCCTACCAGGTTTGTAAAGGCGGTCATGACATGTGTATCCACGTGTAGTATGAGGGTGGTTTGGAACGGCAACCGGTCGGAGCTGTTCTCTCCGTCCCGAGGCATCAGACAGGGGGACCCCCTGTCGCCGTATATTTTTGTGTTATGTATGGAGCGGCTCTCTCAAATTATTTCTCAGAAGGTCGAGGCTAAGCTTTGGGCGCCGGTGTGCATGGGTAGAGGGGGACCCCCCTTATCGCACTTATTTTTTGCCGATGACTTGGTGTTTCTTAGCTCTTCCGCAAGGTCTCAAGTGCAGCTCATTGAAAGTATCTTAGATGACTTTTGCTCCAGCTCAGGTCATATGATTAGCTGTTCCAAATCTGCTATTTTCTTTTATAAGAACGTCCCACTAAATGAACAAGAGGCAATCAGCCAGGAACTTGGGTTTAAAAGATCTGAGGACCTTGGGATGTACCTGGGTGTTCCGCTACTTCACAAGCGTGTCCGCGTTGGTACCTACGAGTACTTAGAAGAGAAGATTCGAAACAAACTCTCCGGGTGGGCTGCAAAGTCGCTCTCATTGGCTGGCAGAATAACGTTGGCGAAATCTGTGCTATGTGCAATCCCTTCATATACTATGCAGACCACTGACATCCCTCCAGGAGTGTATCGTCGTATTGAGCGCCACGTCCGTACTTTTGTGTGGGGAAGTAGGGATCAGGGAAGAAGGCCGAGCCTGGTTAGGTTGGGGGAGATGTGTAGGCCCACATCAATGGGTGGCTGTGGCTTCAAACAACTAGCACAACAGAATCAGGCATTTCTCCTTAAGCTTGGTTTTGCCATGCGTTCTCGGCCGGAGCTGCTCTAGGTTGCGGTGATGCGAAAAAAGTACGGCTGGGATGAATATAAGGGACCTACGTGCACGTCTAATCGAGGGTCATACCTTTGGCGACACTTAAGAAAGTTGTGGCCTGATGTGGAGCTTGGGAC
>JAFJYI010000533.1:0-78553 GCA_019022655.1 Acacia acuminata
ATTCGGACAAAACCATTTCATAAAACATTGCGGTTTAAATAAAGTGCCCAACTTAATTTTAATAGTAGCCAGAACCATTTCATCAATTGTGAGAACCTATGACCATGTCCTACATGAGCGTATTCATATGATCTATATACTCCAATTGATCGGACCTTAGAGAGTTTGTAAATAGTGTGCGAAATAAATGAAAAAATACTCCATTTATTAACATTCGGAAAAGAAATGCAATGTCATAATGTCATGCTCAAAAGCACAAAATAACAAAGTGAAATAAAAAAGCGCCTAAAAAAGCTACGGCAAATCTGGAATCCTCAAGACCCATAGATGAAACATGCCTCTCGAACACGCGGCTCGAGGCAAACTTTAGTAAAGAGATTGACGTGAGATTCTCGTCGATGCTATCTTTTCTTCTGTTGTATCTCCTCTTTTAATTATTTCTCGGATCAAGTGGTATTTCCTCTCTATGTGCTTGTCTCTTATGACACCTTGGTTCCTTGGATTACGCTAAGACTTGCTGTTGTCCGTAGAGTGTGATAGGACAATTTACACTGGTATCGCTTTGAAGATCCGTTAGGAACTTCTTTAACCATGCAGCTTCCTTTGCGGCCTCGAGCAGCTACATACATAGCCTCGTGGCGAGTTGCCACACATGTTTGTTTACACTTCTCCAACAAATGGCACGCCGTTAAGGGTGTACACGTATCCCGAGGTGGATTTTCTTGAGTCAATATCTCCTTGGAAATCCAGTCCAGTATAACCAATGGTTTCAAAGACTCCCGGCGGTAGACCAACATATAATCTCTACCGTTCTCCGTAGGTACTTGAGTATATGTTTAACGCTCTGATGTTGCTTCTCCGGTCCGATTTGGTACGGCTTACTAATTCGATTGCATAGCGGATATACATTGCAGTACGTAGCATAGCATACATGAGACTACCTGCTCTTTGAAGCATAAGGTATCCTACTCGTACGTTCTGCTCGGGAGTTTGAGGAGATTGCTTCTGAGAGATGAATCCCATGCACGAAGGGTATAATTCCCCTCTTTGAATTCTCCATACTAAACCTGGCAAGTATTTTGTCAATGTATTGAGCCTGGGATAATGCAAAACCTGTTCTTAGGTCTTGCAAGAGTTTAATACCAAGAACATAATTGGCTTCCCAGGTCCTTCATATCAAAATGTTTGCTCAGCCAGGTTTTTATGCCCAACAATACCTCTTTGTATCATTTCCGATAAGGAGTATATCATCCACATAAAGTACCGGAAAAGATCGCATTACCTTGGATCCTTTTATACACCACGGCTCATAGGGCTTTTCTCAAAACCATAAGACTCAATGGCTTGATCAAATTTGATGTTCCATGATCGGATGCTTGCTTAAGTCCATAAATGGACCTCTGCAACTTGCATTACCATTTCTTCTTGCCCTTTGGCTATAAACCCTTTAGTTTGCTGCATATAGATTTCCTCTTCCAAATTTCCATTTAGAAAAGAAGTTTTGACATCCATTGCCAAATCTCATAATCAAGATTGGTATGACGGCTAAGAGAATCCGGATAGACTTGAGCATGGCAACCGGCGAAAAGGTTTCATCATAATCCAGCTCCTTCTCTTTGGGAGTACCATTTCGCCACCAATCTAGCTTTGAAGGTTTCAACCTTCCGTCCCGATCCTCTTTCTCTTGTAAATCCACTTCACCGATGGGTCTTACCCCTTTAGGTGCATTACAAGAGACCAAAGCGAGTTGGAATACATAGAATCCATTTCGATTCATAGCCTCGAGCCATTCACGGCATCAACATCTCTAGTGCTTTTTGTCATAACTCGTGGGATCACCGTCTTACTGGCGATGATGTCATCGATTTGACTACGCTCTGACAAGAGATATCTTGCAGGTTTACGAATCAATCTCCAGCTACGACTTTGTCGCTTGATTTCGTGCATCTACGGGGTCCCAGCATTTTTGTGGGTTGACAATTTCTAGATGAGGACCCTCATTAAGTGGATCAACCAATTCATGATTTTGTTCTTCATTTAGTTCAACATCATGCTGAACTTGGTTGTCTCTCTGGTTCCTATGTATGTTGGATACATTTTCCCCTCTTTGAACAACCACGGGAACAAAAGCTGGAACCCCTTGAGGTTGTGGTGAAATTTGATGAGACTAGCTCATCAAGAATAACCTTACTTCTTGGCTTATAGTTTGTCATATAGTCCTCCTCTAAGAAAGTCACGTGAGTGCTCACTATGACCTTCTTTTCTCTTGGACTATAAAACAACCAACCTCTGGTTCCTTTAGGATAGCCTACAAACATGCATACTTGATCGCGAGTCCATCTTGTCTGGTTTTGTTTTCAAGACATGTGTCGGAGCACTTTAAAATCGAATATGACTCATGGTGGGCTTACACCTTTCCCACAATTCAATTGGTGTCGTTGAAATCGACTTGGACGGAGCTAAGTTCAATAGATACATAGCTGTTTCTAAGGCATATCCCAGAATGAATCGAAAGTGATGAATAAGCTGAACATAGATCTTGTCGTTTCTAAAGGGTTCTATTTCTCCTTTCGGAACTCCATTCCGCTAGGGTGTCCCTGGAGAAGATAATTGTGAAACTATCCTCTTTGGTCGGAGGTAAGACTGAACTCTCCAGATAGGTATTCACCCCTCGATCAGATCGAAGAGTCTTAATTTGAACACCTAGATGCTTTTTTGCCTCAGCCTCGAACTCTTGGAATTTTCCAAAAGCTTGACTTGTGGCCTTATCGGTACACATGTCCAAATCTAGAGTAATCATCAGTAAATGTGATGAAATACTGATACCCGCCTCTGGCTTGGACATTTATTGGTCCACATACATCAGTATGTACCAATTCCAGCTGAAGTGTGGCACGTTTTCCTTGGCCTTGAAAGATCTCTTGGTCATTTTACCCTGCAAATAGGATTCACCTTTGGTATCGGTTCAAAGTTGGGATTTTAAAATCCCACTTTTGACCAAACCTTGGATCATTAGAGTTAATATGACAATCTCAATGCGAGATAAGTTTCGTTGGAAACTTTTCTTTTCTTTAATAATTGATATGCTCAACATGTTTTAATTCAACATGATTAACTTAGCGGGGAATAGGACTAAGGAAATAAAGGCCATTAAACTTTACACGAACAAATAAAAGAAGATGAACTTCTTATTGAAACGAGAATCAAACTGACTGTCAAACCATGTTTATCTAAACAACTAGAAATTAAATTCTCTTAAAATCTGGAATAAATAAGCAGTCTTCTAAAACCAAAGTTCTATAATTATTAAAAGATAAAACAACTTGTCCAGTTTTAGTCGAGACACAAGCTGCCACATTGTTCCAAGCTTCAAATCTCGTTGTCCTTTACTTTCGGCAAGCTATGTTTGAACGCGCAAAGAGTAACAAACATGGTTAGTGGCTCGAATCAGCGATCCATTTGTCATCGTGATTCTCCACTAAACAAGCCTCGATCACATTTAAATTACCCATACACTGGTTTATTCATTTGTGGGCAATCTTTCTTCCGATGCCCCCTTTTTGTAGCACTTGAGCACTTGCCTTTTAGGCTGCCGTTACCAGTTTTTAACAAGCTGAGGTACCTGATTTCTTCTTTTTCTTGTTCTTGTTCTTTCCCTTGGGTTTCCTTAGGTTTTAGAACTTTCACTAACAAACAATGCACTTCCTTGCTTGACTAGAGTGCGCTTAGCACTCTCAAGCGCTCGTGCATTAGTTGAGTGAGTCAAGATTCATTTGTTCATATTATAATTCATCTTGAATTGGTTGAAGTATTAGAGGTAGTGATTGTAAGAGAAAGGTCAACTTTTACTTCTTGTTCAAACTTGATACCATGGTCATATTGACCTTCTTGAAGTTTGCTATCATTGTTAGACAATGATCCCGCACACTTCCTCCGGACATATGGTTGTCTTGGTGGCTGAACTCGAGCATTTTGCCTAGCGAGGCGCTAGGTGTAGCAAACAATGGCATCAAGAGTCTAGAGCATTGTTGCTCCGCTCCCAGATTATGTTCATTTGCTCCACGAAGGTGATAGCGTAGCGCTCCAAAATGTAGCAATGGCCCGACACATTCGCCTTCTCCCATCTATCCTTCTCCTGGCAGCAGTCAATTGCATCGACGCATCTGCGGTTAGCGCCCGGCATAGGGGTAGTGAGAACAAAGTTGAGCTTTTCATATTGAAGAACAATATCTAAATTGGTTCTCCATTGTTTGTAATTTGTACCATCCATAGGTTTTTGGCTCAAGATTGTAGCTAAAGGATTGAATGAAGACATTTTTTCTGAAAATAAGGAAAAACACACTAATTTCAAACTTTAAAATTAACAACAAACAGAAATATCGCTAGTAGATTCTAATAACTACTATTCGTTCATTGTTTAACCATCCATTAGTTATTTTACAAGACTTACGATGGGCAAGATTCTTATAAAACTAATATTGTTAATTTGGGCCTTCGGTTCCATTGCATGAGGAGCCTCGATGGGAGGATTAACAATTTTACCAAAGTTGAATGTATTTAACCATTGTTTACTTTCAAAATTATCTTTAGTATCCAAGTGTTCTTGACGATGGGGTACAAAACTTTACTAAAATTTTGAAAATATTAGGGTTTAATCTAGTGAAATCCGATCATCCTTATCCGATGGGGCTTCAATGACAACCATTTCACTAATAAACCCACGATGGGGCCGTAGGTTTTTTAAAATTAAAAGCTTAATTTAAAACCTTCACCCATCAATATTTTAAGTTTAGAATTTTTTAATTTCAAGAATTTGTTCATTTTAGAGTATTATTGAGATCAACATCTTAATTGAAAATCATTAGGTACTTTAAAATCCAGTCATGATTGGCGGAATGAGCTTCACATGATCATTTTAAATAACCCATAAGATATTCTCAAAAATACAATTCTCTTGGGAAATTTGTTAGATTATTTATCTGGATAACCCAAATAATCTTTCATAATAACTATCACACTAGTCGATTGAAAAACATAATAGTTATCATGCATTTATGACATGTGATTATGCAACAATATGGCATCTTCCTATTCTATATGGCATGTTATTTCAAACATCACGTTAATCGTACATATAATTCATACAATCCAATAAAAGCATTAAATTAATTAAGCAAATAACTTTAATCCATGGTTTTCCTAAAAAAAAAATTTAAAAAATTTTACAACTTTGGAATTTCTCTTTTGTCCCGCCCATAGGATTTATCTCAAGCCCCGGGGTATCTATAAGCCCAAAAGCCCAAAAACCCAATCCTTGGCTAGAAGCCCAGGACACAAAAGAGGAACCCTAGCCTTCGCCTCACACGCAAGCAGCCGAAGTCATCTCGTCTGAAACTCCGGGGAAGCACCGCACGGAGACGATCAAGCGGCCGCCGGAACCACCCTGAAAAGGGTGGCCCATGCGCCCTCACGCTGCCGGCCGTTTACGCGTGATGGCCACGTGCCCACCACTTGTGGCGGCGCGTGGTGGCGCGTGGATTGTCTTTAAGCGGTGTTCCGACCGCCACGTTGTTTGTCTTTCCGTTCTCTTTCCATCCATATATGGTTTGTTCAAATCCGAGATCCGGAAGTCCACGAAAAGTGTCGATACGGTGTTGTTTGCTCATATTCTTCGCGTTTCTTGATCTCCAACTTTTACGGGAATTCGAAAAATACATAGAAATTCGAAAAGAAATCATAAAACATGCAAAGGAGGAAACCTAATCATATGGGATTAGCCTCCTTGTTACAAATCAAGAATTACACGAGAGAATCTAACCATGGATTAAAGTATTCATATGATTTATAAAGCGATAACTATTATGAAACAAATAACAAATATAGAAACGAGATGCCATCTTTTCAAAAATAATTTTAAAAATAATCACATGAAATTTCAAAACTCGGTTCTTTTCCTCATCGCTATTGGCTCTACGATGCCATTATGCCAATTGTAGGAAAGTCAATTGTTTTGAATTTAATCAAACAATCATTTATAGATTGGGTATTGCCAATTCAATGTAAAATTAAAGTTTACAAATTCCAACCTAAAGAGAAAATCATAAAAAAAGAGAATAATACAATTAAATATATAAATAAATTACATTACCCTAAGTTAAGGGATGTGTTCCTAGAGGTGGGGATTCTCCATATGTACGTTGCATAAAATATGGCCCTAGTCAATATTATACTTAGAGATTGAAGTTAAATACAATAAATTGCTATCTACATTTATAAAACAGTCGAAGTTATTAAACTCAATATAATTCAACAATAATAAATCAAGTTGTAAAATAATAGAAGTTATTAAACTAAATTGGAAAACGAATTCTCAGGTATTTTTGGTATATATCTATTATGTGATTATGATTTATGATTCATAAATTTGGTATAATTGTTAAGATCCCGATTATCTATATCATAATGTTAATTATTTGGGTATTGATATCCCAATAACTATAATTTCATCCCTATTATGTACTATGTACTGTGCTTTTTCCTTTTTCAATTTTAATTTAGCTTATTACCATTATTTTCAAAATAGGATAACCCTATTTTTCTTTTCTTTTTTTGTTGATTAACCCATTTGAATCACTTCCGAGTGTACGTGTATAAATATTGAACGTTTTTTTCCTTAAAGATTAAATTAATATATGAAATTAAATGTTATTCGAATACGAAATTTACCATTAAGCCGAAATCTGCTCACATTAATATAATTAATATAATTTATTATTGATATAAATTATTGTACTAATAACCTAATAAATGGATATTCTGAAATTAAAATGATTAGAGATCCCTACAATAATGAAGATGAAGTTTTTGAGTATTTTTTGTCATTCCCATATATACATAGCTTTTATAGCCTCCATATGTCGATTAGGTGATTATGATTTATGATTTGATGTTGATTTTCAAATTCAATCAAATTTAATTCATGATTTAATGTCTATTTTCAAATTCAATTTACTTTATTACCTTATCGTCAAACCCTAATGATAAAAACTGTGAATTAAATTTAAATGGAATAATATCTCAATAAATTTGAATAAGTTGGAAACAGAATGCATAATTTTAGTTTGTAGTTATTATTGAAAAGATCAAACTTTATGGAGTAAAGGGAAACTGTCTATATTAGAAAATATTTTGTAATGGTTTTTTGAAAAAGAAAATTACTTTAATAGGTAACTGAATGAGTGTAAATATAATTACGATGGATTAATTTAGTGACATGATTACCCAACCCATTTTTAATTAAATGGGTTTTGAAAGGAGTATTACAAGGTTTCATTTGTAAAAATTGATGATGGTTTCTTTTTGATTAATTAACTAACACACAAATGCTGATATAAGAATACTTTTTTAGAAAATCAGACCTCCACAAATTAGAAAATAAGTGAAAAAGGGACAATAATATATATCGAAAATTGAAACTAAAGTGCATAGAATTGAAGAAGTCATATCGTTACAGCAACTAGAAAACTAATATCTCCAGTTTTCTGCAACTTTGTAAAGGTTACTCGCCCCATATGGATAAAAATGGATACCATCAAAATTATAAAAAAGTTATAGTTGTTTATATATGGATAATAATGGACCATCTAGAAATAAAAATGGGATAGGATAGTTAATAAATGTACAACTTATAATATGTTTATGATAATTCTGTCGTCCAATACATTAAGTTGACAATGTTATAAGTATGTAAAATATTACTACGTTAAATGGAAAGCATACAAAGGAACATTTATAATAAAAAGATACATTGACAATAAAAGATACATAAATCTTACAAAATGATCGAAATAGAAGTAAAAGCTAGAGTAAACACGTATATTTATTCTAGTTCTTGAATCACGTCTAACTCTAAATTCGAATGTCTTACTGGAATAACAGTGTTTATATTGGTTGAAGTAGTGAAATCAAAAGGAGTAGGAGGCACTTTTAATTTATCTACTTCTCCTTCAAAGCATTTGTATTACTATTTTTCATGGATGGACGATTTATTGAATGCCATTGAATGCACCAAAGTCCTACAATTGCTAGTTTCTTAGCAATTCTAATGTCAACTTCATCTTCTATGTAGATACTTACGTCTCCTCCTTCAATTAAATTGTGGATCCATTCTGGATATAAAGCTTGATTTGTGTCAACATTTTTCCTTCCACCAACCATTTCTAAGATTAGCATTCCATAACTATAAATATCGATTTGTACGACACATTTCCAAAGTTTTGAGAGAAAACCTCTGGTGCAATATATCCTAGGGTTCCTTTTGCTGCAGTCATTGATACAGTACTTTGATCTTTAGAACACAATTTAGCAAGACCAAAATCAAAAATTTTGGGGATGAAATTGTTATCTAATAACACATTACAAGGATTTATATCAAAATAAAGGATTCTATAATCACAGCCTTGGTGAAAATATTCAATCCCCTTTGCTATGCCAAGAGCAATTTGTTGCAGCTTTGACCATCCCAAGAAAATTTCTTTGTTATCTGGGAAGAGATGAACTTTTTTGGAGGAACCATTTGGAAAGAAGTCATAAACAAGAGCTCGGTGACAACCATCAAGCACAAAAGCCCAACAAACGAACAATATTGATGTGATGAATTTTACCCATTGTCCCCATTTCATTAATGAAGTCTTTGCAATCATGATCTGAATTATTGAGTAGTTTGACAGCCACTTGAATTTCAGTAGAGATCTTACCTTTGAATATTGTTCCATGTGCACCTTCACCTAATTTATGCTTGAAGTAGCCTGTGATTCTTTTAATATCGGCATAAGAGAATCTGGTAGGTTTAAGTGCCTTGTAATCCTTCAAAAACTTTTCAACTGTTGCTTGATCATCTCGTTTCTTCTTGACGTAGAGGCATATGCCAACGCACACAATGAACAGCGAAGCCAGCACAAACATCACAATGGGACCTGGAGTTATAGGAGCACAACAAATGAAAATTCAAATTTCAATCCAAAGAACATCACAGATCCAAAGAATTAATTAATGTCTCACCTGTGCTTGATAAAATAATTATGGTTGTGTGGTTTCCAACTTTACATTTGAGGAGAAGTTTGCTGGAATGAAGAGAGTATGCCGGTACTGGCGAACGTAATCGTGAGATCATGCTGCAGAAAGTAAGATTGTAGTCTGACAGGAAACTTTCCTTTGAACCAAGAGCAAGAATGTGGCAGGAGTTGGAGGAATATATGGACCCGGCGGAAGAACAATCGAAGAAAGTAACAATGTCTTCTTTAGTGCCATAATCATACTCGAAAGGATAAATGGACGAATTGTAGAGACGGCGTTGTAGAAAGAATCTGGCAAGACAACCTTCTGGATCTGTGAAGTTCCATTTTTTGTCTTTTTCACTGACGGAGACATTGAGTCCTTGAAGAGCATCAGGAATAGATGGCAACTGAACCTGCTGGTCCTCACCATTCCCTTGTTTCTGAAGCAGCAGCCATGCCAGGCTCATCACCAACAACAAGAATCTGTGATGCCAAATCATTACTTTTTCTGCGTGGGTTAAATCTGAAACTTGGATTCAGAAGGCTATCTAATATAAGTACCCTCTAGACCTCTACTATTCAATAATTTTAGGGTACACATCAAGAAAATATTTTAAGTGCTAAATGTTATTTTTTAAAAAAAGAAAGAAAATGGCCCAACCTTCCTTTTTCTTAACACCTTTTTGGTAAAAGAAAGAAAAGGGTTTTTTTGACCAAAATAAGAAAAAGAAATTTTTTTTTACCAGATTAAAGCAGATTGGAAACATTTTACCAAAGTAATATAGTTGGTAGTGCAAGGACAGGTCGTGCCACTAGTGGCGTAAAAAAGTCGGTCACACCACCGATACATTTTGACACAAAATGTTTGTTCACGCCATTTGACATTTAATTTAATTTTAATTTTTTTATATATATATCATCGACCCACAATATCGGCCACTAGATGGCGTGAGGTGGCGTGAACCATTGTTTCACGCCACCGATACTTTGTGTCGATGGCGATGAATCTCTCTCACGCATTAGTGGCGTGGCGATTACTTTAGTAAAACTTTCCAATATCTTTATTTTGATTTTTTTTTAGAAAAAACATTATTTTAGTGCTTTTCCCGAAAGAAAAGGAATGAAAAAGTACGGGAGAGGAGCGGACTCCAAAATATTATTCAAAAGAATGTATCTCATGTGGGCCCCGGGGGCATCTCCCTTATTTTGAATAGGTCGGTCAACTAATGTTGGCGTCACCTAAGTCAGCCAAATACTCTATTAAAATGCGAAAATCATGTACAGATCCTAACCACATAAAAAATTATAAAAAAGTCTTATAAAAAATTTTCTTCTAAAAAAAGTCTTAAGACTGCTCTGTGATTAATTCAGAATATAAAATTACTTTATTGTCCAAAGAAATTAAAAAGGAAAGGAACAGGGGAGGAGGAATTGGCGCTTGTTGATTCTGATTAAAGAGAAAGGGAAAACGGAGAAAGCGACGGTGGTGAAACAAGTTGCAGGTTCAACGTTGCAGCTTTCCTTCTCTTCCACCTCCGCCGTCGACCACGATTTCCTCCTCCGCCTCACCTTCGTCATCTCTTGTGAAGATTCCAGCCGCATCAGCATCGTTCTCGCGGCCTCGGCGGCGGCGGTGATAGCAGGTTCTTCGACTGAAAGGCCAAGAACCTCTGCTGGGGTAAGGCTGATATTGTGCTCGGTCGTCATCTCTTGATATGCTCGGATTGTCTTTACTGGGATTATATTATATTGACAAAGGCTAGATTCCAATAGATGGTAACTGCTAATTTTAGGTTTTTTATATCAAAAGTTTCAAGTATTTTTGCCTTTGATGATTTTTACATACGGATTTCATGCTCAAGTGTATAAAATGCATAAATACATCTTTTATTTATTTATTTATTTACATTTTTCCACATCTTGCATTAATCTTTCAATACTATATTCCACGACTCTTGTTTGATCCAAATCTTGAAAGTCCAGCAAATCATGGTGCGGCAGAGTTGCTTAAACATGATGAAGGGGAGTATAAACATGTAGTTAGAGGCGAGGAAACTGTAATTTTACGGGTTCATTGTTTTCCAACAGCAAAAACATTGTTCAATTCCTTGAACAAACTAACTGAATAGCTTATGGTGTTGATCACTGTGTGGGGAAGTAAATGTGAAGTATTTGAAAAAGGAAGCGGATAAAGTCAACCATGAAAGTCCTTGGAAAAGCATTTGGTGGCTTCAACTTTAAACCCTACAACTGTCCATGTTTAGATAGCACTAGTAATGAGTTTCTGATTCATGTCTTGGATTCATTCATGTGTGTGTATTCTGATGCACTAGTTCCAGTAGGTTTTCAAGATAGTGTGGCGTTTTCTTGTACTGTTCTTTCAACTTCTTTGTGGTAATGTCCTAACTGCAAAACAATAAGGTTCACTGCACAGCTTTGATAATAGTTAGCCGCAAGTAACTTCATATGAATCACTTCTTCTACTTTAGTTTTCTGTGTGTGATTGATTTACGATAATATGGGAGTCTGTTGGGAGAAAAGCAATGATAGCAAAAGAAAGACTCTATTTTGTCTCTCTTTTTTGGCTCATTCTATTGTCTGTCTCTTTTTTAGTTTTACCTAAATTTATAATTCACAAAATTCATATCCAATCAATTTTACTTCTAACTAGTTGAGAGTTTAACACCATACCAGCATATGCAAAATTACTACCAAAGTTTTCTCCCTATAGAAATCGTATGGAGAGGTTGGTAAGATTCCCTCGAAATGGGCTACAGTACTTCCTTTAACAAAAAGAAAAATATTAATTAATCACTATTTAAATTTAATAAATCATTTTATAAATATAACTTCTAAGATATGAAAAGAAGCGGAGGGAGTGATTAAATATGATTTTTTTCACACATGCATAATCTTCCTTGCCATCATCTCTACGTTTTGATAACTCCATCCATTTTCATGTTTTGACAACTCTATCGCCACGTTCTGTCAAAACCTAGAAAAGGAATTGTCAAAATGTGGAGATGTAGCTGTGAGAACATAGAGATGCAGTTGTGAATACTTGGAGAAGGAATTGTCAAAATCTGTAGATGAAATTGTCAAATGTAGATAGAGTTGTCAAAACGTGGAGATAGAATTGTTAAAACATGGAAATGAAATTGTTAAAATGTGGGGATAGACTTATCAAGAACTAGACATGGACTTCAGTCAAGAATCAGATATTCAAATAGATGTCCTTGCACTTGTCAGCACCCACATAGCAGATTAGTTTCATCACATTACAAAAGTTTACCTAAACTTGTTATTATACTGTGCAATACTTGTCACGAGGGTCACATTACTTATCAATGAAAATTTTCCTTCTACCTAAAATTACATATATGCAGTAATATGGTGGTTATGGTTAGCCAGACAAGGATGAACGAACGAGCAGGAAAGTAAAATCAAATGTGTTAAATAACAGTAGCTTTCCTCTAATGCACCAATTAGTCCAGAGTTCCTAAACTATAAAATATTAGATTTCCCCTCATGGAATGAATGAATGATACATTTTACCATGGCGATCACTAATCACAACTGAAGCAAGAACAAAACTGGTATATAAGCGATTCAGAATGCAATCTTACAGAATAGATGGCAATTAAGAAACTCCTTAACACACATCCATCTAATTATCATTATTTCCCCTCAGAAAAAGAGTAAATGATCTATCCCTGGCCCAAGGGAGAGAATTTGGCTATTATTTTCTCCACAATATCAATCCATTTGCAGTTAGTCCCCCTCTCAGATAATCCAACGTAAATATGGTTGTGTTCAAGATTATTCCATTTTTTTGACGACCTTCTTAGCCTGGCATTAGCAGAAGATAAGAATGAGCAAGCAAACACAATAGTAATTGATTCAAATAATATATACAAACATAGTATTTGATAAACTTGACAAGCTTATCTATTTGAGCACATAATGAAAATTATCTGTGGATGTTCACTTCAAAGCTTTTTGAGTTGAAATAATACTTAACATGATATTTGAGCCATCTCTGACCAAATGATCAAGAGTTTTTTTTTTGCTACTGCACCCGGTTCACCAGAGCTTTGCCCTGACTAGTCCGGATCGAGGTTCTGTCGGGCGCATATGCGGGGACCTCTCCCAGAGAAGTTTTTTGCATTCACAAGGGCTCGAACTCGAGACCCTTGCTTAAGCGGCCCAAGTCCCTTCCACTTGAGCCAACTTCCGCCGGTAATGATCAAGAGTTTTGACTCTTGGTGTTAGGTCTTTGATCATGGGGAGGGAATATATCTTAAATGAAGCAAGGAAGAATTGGCCTAAAAGATCCCCAGTTTGGCCCATTTCTATTATCAATATTTCAGCACTCATGCCTAATTCTTCAGAAAATTTCTTGGGCAAGTTACAGTTTTTCTGGTCTCTACAATAACATGTATGCTACTTCAAGAGCATAACACATAACCCAAGTTGTACCTGTTCTAAGGTGAGAAACATGATCACATTCCATGATCCTACCGCAATTGCCTTCAGCTTGAAGTCTAACTTTTACAAGGTCAGTTGGATTTGCTACCGTAATTGCCACTGCACCTGTCAAAAAGACAAGTGAAAATGTGTGGAGATCACAGTTCAAGTAATTTTCATAGTGCATTTAGACAGAATAGAGTAATTATCATAGCAACATAATATGTGAACTGAATACATGAAAGAAAATCAGTAATTTAAAACTACATACTGCAATAGCCATTTCGTACACAAGTTTCAGCGACACAATTTAACTCTTAGGAAGTAAATTTTCAAATTTTCCAAAATTCAAAACACATAACCATGTAACTCCGCAGAAGCCCGAGATTATTCAACCAGATTAATTAATTTAACTAACTTCATTAATCTAAGCAAATTAATTAACCGGATGAATGTGCAATTTTAACAATGACATTTTATGCCGAGGCATCTGGCACCGTTAAGTTTTTATATTTGGGATCAAGCAAAAAATATATGCAGCATCTTATTATTACGTGGACGATGTTTGAGAACTGACGTAGACTTGGGGTGTGAGTTACCGGCCCAATTTTTTATTAAGGTTTTCTCGTTCTAGATTTATAGGGTAAAGAGTTTTTTTCTCACCTAATAATTCTACTTTTTTTTTTTTTTTTTTTGGCTCAGAACCTAATAATTACACTTCAAAATCCTAACTTATTTTCTCTTTTTTATACAGTTGAAGCCGATTATCACCACAACTAATAGTTGTGCCCAATACAGACCAATTACTTGGGTGCTATTCCAAGAAAAGTTCAACGAGAAGTATTTTCCTCATACAGTCCGATTAGAAAAAGAGCATGAGTTCATGATCATCTCACAAAAACCTGGAGAGTCTTTCGACAGGTATCTTGCAAGGTTTGTTAATCTGTCCCGCTACTCCTCCTACCTGAAGGATAATATAGAAGAATGGAAAATAGAATGGCTCATCGGATTGACGTTTGAGATGAGGGATAGACTAATCTCCCAAGAATTTCTTACATTTCACAAAGCTGAGGAAGAATGTAGGAGAATCGAACGTAACCTGAAGGAGCTACATGCAAGAAAGGCGGATATGAATAATAGTGGACATAGCCGTGGGAATTCCTCAGGTAATCAGAAGCGGAAAGGGAACTGGTCTGGTTACAAGGGCGGGAACAAGAAGCCCAATCACTCCAGGCAGGATGGTTCAAGACCACCAGCGCCCCGAACTTGTGGGAAGTGCGGGAAGATCCACCCGGGGGTGAATTGTGATGGAAAGCTGATATGCTTCAAGTGTAACCAGCAGGGACATTTCAGTTTTAACTGCCCAATGAATACTGAGGAGAAGAGGCCACAAAATCACGGCAGGGTTTATGCTTTAACCCAGGAAGAGGCTAGAAAATCTCCTGACATGATCCAAGGTACAATCTCATTAAATGGTAACTCTTTACAAGCGTTATTTGATTCAGGTGCTAGTCATTCTTTCATTGCTTGTAGTTGTGTTAAAAGGCTAGGGATGAACACCCATAGATTACCATATGATTTGATTGTAAATACACCGCTTGGTGTTAAGTCTATAGTATCTGATGCATGCATAAATTGTACATTGATTGTAAATGGACATGAGTCCACATTAGATTTAATTTGTCTACCGTTAGTTGATATTGACGTCATACTGGGATTGAACTGGCTGAGGGCCAACAATGCGTTGATCGATTGCGGTAACAAGCAAATCCTGTACTTATACTCAACGAGAGGATACTACTAAGAACGGTTTGAATCTTCTCAACGCCAAGGAAGCGAAGAAATGTCTAAATCAAGGGTTGCCTAGGGTACATGGTATTATTCTCAAGTCAGTGCAGAGATCAGATCGTCGATTGTCGATATACCAATAGTGAACGAGTTCCCGGAAGTATTCCCAGAAGACATTAGTGGATTGCCACCAGTGAGGGAAGTCGAGTTTACCATTGAGCTGATGCCTGGCACAGGACCCATATCAAAAGCACCCTACAGAATGGTGCCTAGTGAAATGGCAGAATTGAAGAAGCAAATCGAAGAGTTACTGGAGAAGAAATCCATCCGACCCAGTGTCACCTTGGGGAGCTCCAGTACTGTTTGTGAAGAAGAAGGATGGGAGTCTTCGACTCTGCATTGATTATAGGGAGTTGAACAAAGTAACAATAAAAAACAAATATCCACTCCCTAGAATTGATGATTTGTTAGACCAATTATTTGGTTCTTGCGTTTTCTCAAAGATTGATCTGCGCTCGGGATACCATCAGTTACGTGTAAGAGCTGAGGATGTTCCGAAGACAGCTTTCAGGACCAGATATGGGCACTATGAGTTTATGGTGATGCCCTTTGGTTTGACTAATGCACCTGCAGTGTTCATGGACTATATGAATCGGATCTTTCGTGAGTACCTAGATCGATTTGTAGTAGTTTTCATTGATGATATTCTAATCTACTCCAAGAGTAAGGAGGAACATGAACACCATCTGCGACAAGTACTTAATGTACTGAAAGGGAAGCAACTCTACGCTAAGCTGAGCAAATGTGACTTTTGGCTTTCAGAAGTTAAATTTCTGGGCCATGTGATATCACGAGATGGGGTCGCTGTTGATCCTAGTAAAGTGGAAGCAGTACTAGACTGGAAGAGACCAGAGACGGTAACAGAAATACGGAGTTTCTTGGGTCTGGCAGGATATTACCGCAGATTCATAGAAGATTTCTCTAGACTTGCCTTGCCATTAACGAAGCTGACGCGAAAGAACCAATCATTTGTTTGGGATGAGCGTTGTGAGGGTAGCTTCAGAGAACTGAGGGAGAGGTTGACTTCAGCACCAGTGCTGATAATCCCGGATCCGAGTCAGACATATGTTGTCTACAGTGATGCTAGTAAGCATGGATTGGGATGTGTCCTGATGTAGCAGGGCAGAGTAGTAGCTTATGCTTCTTGACAGTTGAAGCCTCACGAGTCAAACTATCCAACTCATGATTTGGAACTCGCGGCTGTTGTTTTTGCATTGAAAATTTGGCGGCATTATTTGTATGGTAATACTGTGGAACTGTACTGTGACCACAAGAGTCTTAAATATCTCTTCGACCAGAAAGAGTTAAATATGAGACAGCGTAGGTGGATGGAGTTACTGAAGGATTACGACCTGGAGATTAAATATCACCCAGGGAAGGCTAATGTTGTCGCAGATGCTTTGAGTAGGAAAGTGGTGCAAACAGCTGTCATGATGATTCATGAGCAGAAACTATTGGAAGATTTCAGATATCTGAATCTGTCCAATCAAATTGTTGTAGCACGGAGGAAACCTCATAAGGTTTATCTTGCAAGTCTTCTTGTTAGCCAAGGAGAGTATGATCTGAGAGATGAAATTAAAGAAGTTCAGAAGCATGATGAACAAGCAAATGCTAAACGAGAATTAATATCTCGGAACGAGACTCAAGATTACGATCGGTCACTGGATGGATTGGTGAGGTATAAGAAGAGATTTTATATACCAAAAAATGATGAGTTGAGGCAGAAAATACTGGATGAAGCTCACAAGACAAAATACACCTTACATCCAGGTATGGTCAAAATGTACCAGAATCTGAAATCTGAGTTCTGGTGGCCAGGGTTGAAGAAAGATGTAACTCAGTATGTGGCCAAATGCTTAACTTGTCAGAAGGTAAAACTTGAACATCAACGGCCGCTAGGACCACTGCAGAGAATTACAATTCCAGAATGGAAGTGGGAGGATGTTACCATGGACTTAGTAGTGGGATTGCCCAAGATCAGGCATTTTGATGCAATCTGAGTAATTGTTGACCGTTTTACTAAGTCAGCACACTTTATTCCCATCAGTGCTAGTTATTCTCTTGTGAAGTTGGCTGAGGTCTACATCAATGAGATAGTGAGACTCCATGGTATACCGAAGAGTATTATTTCTGACAGAGATCCTCGATTCACATCCTGATTCTGGCAAGCTTTACATAAAGCTTTGGGGTCAATGTTAAAACATAGTACAGCTTATCACCCCCAAACCGATGGCCAAACTGAACGGACCATACAGACGCTGGAAGATATGTTGAGGGCGTGTGTATTGGACTTCAAAGGGAATTGGGATCAATATCTCCCATTGGCAGAGTTTGCGTATAATAACAGCTATCATTCGAGCATCCAGATGGCTCCGTTTGAAGCGTTATATGGCAGAAAATGTCGATCACCCATCTGCTGGACAGAGTTGTCCGAGAGGGAGCTAATTGGGACGGATTTAGTTGACAAAACCTCCAAACGTATTGAGCTAATCAAGAAGAGGCTCCTAACAACACAAAGCAGGCAGAAAAGCTATGCAGATAAAAGGAGAAGACCTCTGGAGTTTGAAGTAGGAGATCACGTTTTTCTGAAGATATCTCTTGTTACAGGTGTTGGTAGAACATTAAAGAGGAAAAAGTTAAGTCCTCGATATGTTGGACCATTTGATGTATTGGCGAAACGCGGACCAGTAGCTTATCAGCTAGCTCTACCCCCAAACATGAGTAGACTTCATGATGTATTTCATGTTTCCCAACTAAAGAAGTATCAACCAGACTCTGAGCATGTCATAGAGTATGAGGATGTCGAACTCCGACATGATAATACTTTCGTGGTTGAGCCAGTACAAATCATTGGTCATCGGGAAAAGAAACTCAGACGCAAGAGTATCCTATTGGTGAAAGTGGTCTGGAAGGGGTTATCTCCTGAGGAGGCAACATGGGAAACAGCGGAGAGTATGAAGGAGAAGTACCCTGAATTTATGGCTAAAAGTCTTCTTAATGTTTAGCAAATTTCGGGGACGAAATTTAAATTAATAGGGGGAGAAATGTAACATCCCAAATTTTCAAGTTTAGAAAATATTGTATGAGAGCTTATTATGAGAATTTGGAACATCTGCCTTAAATATTTTATTTGATGCGCACACGGAAGTGCTCCTTTTTTAAAAAATACGTGGCGACACTATTCATGTATACGGTACTATTCATGAATACGGTACTATTCACGTATAAATTATGAAATTTGGTCAGAATAGATATATGAGTAATTATGGAATTTAAGAATAAATATTGGCTTAGGAATTTTAAAAGTCAATAATTTATTGTCTAAAAGAGCTAATTGAGGAAGAAGTATCCTATATGGAATCAAGAGTTTAATTTCCATTACTCATTTTGAATTTACATCTTTGTATAGAAAAATACCAGGGTTCAAATAAAAGCCTTGCAGAGGTCAAATGAGATTATTTTAGAATGGACCTTTCAACATAATTCAACAGTAACCCTTTCATTACTCATTCTGACGGACATATGCCACAAAGTCGTATGTGCATATGTTCATCGTTTGTTTATTCAACGCATGCAACGCGTTTTCTCACTTTCCAGCTACGTTCTGAGTCATTTTTGTCTAAAGCGAGGACACAGAACGGCAATCACGGATGGATGCTGGAGACGTCTTCTACACTCTCACCCTCTCTTTTCATAAATATATCTTCACTCTTTTCCTTTCCTTTCAGTGAGAATGCAGAAACCATTTACATCCTTATATCTTCCTTGTTCAGCCAAAACCTCACACGCACAGAGCTTCAAACGCACACAGAGAGAAAGTTGAGAAAAACTGAAGAACGTAGATGCAGCTGAGAGACGAGAGAGGAGTCTAAAGAATTTTAGAACACTTCCTTTTTCCTCAAACTATCATTTCAGGTAGTTTTCTGCTTCATTTCTCATCTCCTCAACCTTATACACTTTCACTATTCATCATCATCTTCGTCGGGCAGAAACGCAACTGGGAAC
Organism: Acacia acuminata; assembly: GCA_019022655.1. Lineage (NCBI taxonomy): Eukaryota > Viridiplantae > Streptophyta > Magnoliopsida > Fabales > Fabaceae > Acacia > Acacia acuminata. Next base: position 19,377 of record JAFJYI010000533.1, read on the forward strand.
GTGGAAGCTTGGAACTTGAACCTGAAATTATAGAACGTTGGGAAAAGGTGAGAAACGAAGTAAGAGAAGGAAAAAAGGAGAGAACAGACTGAAAGCAAGAAAGTTGGAGAAAACTGAAGGAGAGACGGACGAAGAAGAAGAAGTTTCAAACGAGCATAAAAGCTCCAAAAACTGATCAAGGTGAGTCTTTGGATTTCATATCTACTAGTTTCTATAACTCCTAAGCGTTAGTTTCTAAGTTTTTGGATCAAAAACGAAAGAAAAATGAAGAACAGAGTCGGGCGTCTGCTACAGTAACAACGTGTTGCTACAGTGAATCCGAGATACAATAGTGAAATACGGTTTTACTGTTTATGTATACGGAGTACTGTAGCAGTACACTGTTCACATATACGGAGTACTGTTCATTTATACGGTACTGTAGCATCCGAAATTATTTTGCTGGAAAAGGTTTATTACGCATATGTGATGTAATTGTAACTATATAACGACACTTTTTGTGTATACGTTGTGTTGTAGTAGAGCTACTATTCACATATACGGTGTACAAAAATGAGTTTTGTGAAGAAAGAGAGATTTGGATAAGTAATAATCCATAGTCTATAAATGTATATTTATAGGTCTTGACAATGATAAACGTTTATAGGTATACTTTAACACCTCTACCGATCCCAACACTCCGAACAAAATCTAAAGGATTCGAGTTTGAGGTGGGTAACTGTTATCTTGTTAGCCTATATGTATGTATTGATGTATGAATGATCATGTTTGCTAGATGATTTATATGTTTTTATTTCCTAGCTATGGATTTGAGGTCATGCGGTCTCATAGGGCTGCGTGTCCTAAATAAGGGCTGCGTGTCCTTGGCCGATGACTGCGGTCTCGGTGTGACTTATTTACTGTAAATTATTCTATGCTTATACGTGTGTTGTACTGTTATTACATTTCCTATTTGCATATGAGATTAACTGTTACCCCTGGGGTTCATTCATTTGAACTCCAGACCACGTGAAAGAGACAGGTAGTGGATCGGGATCCAGAGGGAAGATGCAGCTGTAGGGTTACAGCAGAAAAGAACTTTTATGATAGTATAAGTAGTCAGATTGTACTAATACGTTTATCATACGTCTACATTTGGATTACTATATTAAGACCCCACTATGGGATAGATTTGAATCGCGAATCACCTATCCTTATGTTTCCAAACTAAGTTATTTTTAGAAAGTTTTATTCCGCAATTAAGTCGTCCAAACTATTTCGATGCCTGTACGCTATAACTCTGATAAAAGTAGGCGTTTTAAGGACGGGTGTCACAACAATGCTAAAGAATACTTTTCTGCCCAATTTCAAACCTATATGCTCCAACATGGCATGCTTCATCGTCCTCCCGGGCCCGATACACCGCTCAAAATGGTGTTGCGAACGTAAGAACCGACACTTATTAGAAGTCGCTCGAGCTCGCATGTTTCAAATGAATGTTCCTAAACTTTTTTGGGCTGACGCTGTGTCTACTGCTTGCTTCCTTATTAATCGTATGTTCCCTCTTGTCCTCAATGGTGCCACTCCATACACTACCTTGTTTCCTGTTGACCCTAAAATCTTTGGTTGTGTCTGTTTTGTTCGTGATGTCTGGCCCACTGTTACCAAACTTGATCCCAGGTCTCTTAGGTGTGTCATCCTTGGGTATTCTAGGGTTCAGAAGGGTTATCGGTGCTATTCTCCCACTCTTCGGCGTTATCTTGTGTCTACTGATGTCACATTCCATGAGTCGACTTCGTTTTTTTCCTGTCCCTACTCCACCCCCATCTCCGGTCTCTACCGATGACCCTTCCGACAGTCTTGATGATCTCTTGGTCTATAAGGTTCAGTTCCCACCAATGCAAGCATCTGACTTGGCCCCTGCTAAACCACCTATCTATCATGTTTATCGGAAACGCCCTAGGGCGAGTAATGTTGTCGACCAGGTTTATGACCCACCGATGACTGATGAGGACCTTTTGTCATTAGCCTTGGGGTCCACAATCAACAATTAACCAAGGATTGCGTATAGGTAAACCTAGGATTGTTCTCTTCTCGAGGAGCCTTTTATTGAATCCTAAGTAATCTAAATGTCATGCAAATGCAATGAAAACAAAGGGGATTGGGTTTTGGATTTTTAAATTAATAAACTAAAATAGAAATGAAATTTAAATGAAACAAAGATAAAATAGAATATAAGAAAACGAGAAGAAGCAGATTAAAATCGATCAACCCAACATTCGGATTCCAAAGACTTCCATCATCGAACAAAATATAAATAACCCACGTTTGGCTTTGGACGAACCGAGATCTCGCATTCGTGAGAAAATCCCTCGACTAGACAATCGCCTAGAATATGTCCGAACAGCGGCATCCCACCGTGCGATCGCACAAAAAAACTTAAAACCTAGTTTGAATTCAGTCCTTGGGATAAACCAAACCGAATATTAAATCCAATATTTGAACTATTTCCGAAATCGGATCCGATAAGATGAAAATAGAAACGAGTTAAATCACCGATAAAGCACAAGTTCTCTGGATGAATCATGGAATCCTCATGTTGGGTTAACCATAGAAGCTTAGCCGAGCATGGCTAGGCAAAACGCGAGAAGAAAAGATGAAGAAACCCAAAAAAAATCCTATTCAACGTAATTGAGAATATGTTTTTAGCCATATAATCTAACCTATAAATAGGAAATACTAGGGCTACAAGACTGGCCCAAAAATAGGAAACCTTCAAAAATAGGAAACCTCTAAGAATAGGAAACCTCTAATAAATGGTCTTTTATTACAAAATTCGAGCAAAATAAAAATCCAGAAAAATGGGTAAATCTTTAGCTCCAATTTCGTCCATCTTCTTGTCCGAATCAGCCTTTCGAGTCTTCATAACAATTGTAGCTCTCGAATCATCTAAAAAAGGAAAGAAGAATCAGGCTAATCGATATATAGATCAAAAGTTATGGTGAAAATACTAAATCACTATAAATCTGGAATTTAATAATAAAGAATGAATCAAATCCAATTAAAAGCTCAAAGCCCAATTAAGTAATAAAATCCATTATTTAGTAACTAAACAATCCTAAATTTATTCACCAAGAGATATAAATAAGTGTAATAATATTCAATCATCAATGACTGCTTCGACGTCTGATCCGGCATCAGTTGCTCCTGCTCCTACTTCTGAACCAGCACCAATACCTATTATTCTTGATACTCGATCCTTCCGCCTCTACCTCTGAACCAGACATAGTGTCTGATCCTCTTGATGATTTGCCTATTGCCTTACGCAAAGGTAAGCGTACTTGCACCTATCCTATTTCTTCCTTTGTTTCCTATAATCATTTGTCTCCTCGATCATGTTCCTTCATAGCATCCTTAGACTCTCTCACAGTTCGCATTAGTCTCCAACAAGCCTTGACCCATCCCGGTTGGCGTGCTGCGATGGAAGACGAAATGGTGGCCCTTGATAAGGCTAGTACCTAGAATCTCGTTGATTTGCCTCTTGGCAAGAAGGCTATCGGGTGTAAGTGGGTGTTCACGATCAAAACGAAGCCGATGGCACCTTGGAACGTTTGAAAGCTCGGGTTGCCAAGGGTTATGCTTAGACCTATGGTGTTGACTATTTGGAAACCTTCTCTCCTGTGGCAAAACCGTCCTCCGTTCGCCTCTTCATTTCTATGGCAGCCAATTATGGTTGGGATCTTCATCGGTTGGATGTTAAGAATGCGTTCTCGAATGGCGATCTTCTTGAGGAAGTATACATGGAGCAACCACCTGGTTTTGTTGCTCAGGGGGAGCGTGGGAAGGTATGCCATCTTCAAAGGTCCTTGTATGGCTTGAAGCAGAGTCCTCGTGCTTGGTTTGACAGGTTTAGCTCTGTGGTTAAGAAGTTTGGTCCGAGTCGAGTAAGTGTGACCATTCTTTGTTTTATCGCAGATGTGATCTTTGGAATGATTTTGTTAGTGGTATATGTTGATGATATTGTTATTATGGGTAGCAATGCTTCAGGAATCTCATCACTTAAAGCCTTTCTTAATTCTCATTCTCAAATAAAGGATTTGGGTCCGTTAAAGTACTTTCTTGGGATAGAGGTTATGAGAAGTAAGAAAGGCATCCTTTTGACTCGGAGGAAATATGTTCTTGATTTGTTAAAAGAAACCGGGAAACTCGGAGCAGACCGGAGTAGTGTTCCCATGATTCCTAATCCCTTCTTGGACATTGATGACCGCATACCGTTTGATGAGCTACTTGAGGATGTACAAAAGAAAGTTGACCCGGAGAAGATCAAACCGTTTGCCTATCCTGAGCAATATTGTAGATTAATTGGGAAATTGAACTATCTCACGGTAACTTGCCCAGATGTGACCTTTCCAGTTAGTGTGCTTAGTCAATTCATGATTGCACTAACCGTTGCTCAGTGGGAAGCTTTGGAACATGTCCTACATTATTTGAAGGGCTCACTTGGTCTTGGTGTACTCTATACAAATCATGGCCACAACAAGATTGAACGTTTTTGTGATGCAGATCATGCAGGGTCAAAGGCTACCAGAAGATCCACCATAGGATATTGTGTGTTTGTTGGTGAAAATTTAGTATCATGGAGGAGTAGAAGCAAGATGTGGTTTCCAAGTCAAGTGCAGAAGCTGAGTATAGAGCGATGTCTCAATCAGTACAGGAAATTGTGTGGATTCACCAGTTAATGAAGGAGGTTGGTCTTGCCACATCATTGCCTGCGAAGTTGTGGTATGATAATAAAGTTGCTCTACACATAGCCTCCAACTCTGTGTTTCATGAACGTACGAAACAGATTGAGATTGACTGTCACTTTGTACGCGATAAGATTAAGGAGAACTTTATTTCTATGGGGCATGTGCGGTCTAGTGACCAATTGGGTGATCTTCTGACTAAGGCTTTAAATGGGACTCGGGTTGACTATCTTTGTAACAAGTTGGGCTTGATTAACATCTATGCTCCAACTTGAGGGGGAGTGTTAGGAAATCAGGAAATAAACTAGGATCCTTATAAATCAGGTATTAGGGAATAATCCCCATAAATAGTCATTAAGAGCCATCAATACGAAGGCTCTCTCCAATTGTTTAAATACACGTCTTATGTACATGAAGAAATACAACTTTCAGATATACTTTCCTACAAGAAATATGATAGGAAAAAAAAAACTTAAAATTGCAAGATCTCAAATGAGATATTTCTCATAAAATGAATTGTGAATTGGTTATCAAGTATCATTTTTCTTTATCAATTTTTGATAACAAATATGGTTAGCAATTTTACAATTTTAAAGTTCTTTTTCTTTCATTTTTCTTTTTTAATACTCTAAATTTGTGTAGTTTTTTTTTTAACTTCGAGTATTAAACTAAAAACGTCATGTTCTATCGTAAGAACATAAGTGTCTAGCCCTAGGTGGACTAGTAAATTGATATAGGATCAAATGGCTCCCTCTTAGGCATCTATGAATGAGATACCTTTGAAAATAGAAGATCACTGTACACAACCAAAGGGGGTGGGTGTGTGCACAGTGTAGGCAGAATTGTAGATGAGACAGAGCTTAGAAGATGTGTACTTTAGGGTTTACCATCTATTTATAGAGGGTACCTTAGGGTTAGGGTTTGGACTGTTGGGCCTCTTGTGCCTCCAAGCCCAAATATTGTGCCATCACATCTGTGAAATATTGATTGCCTCTTGTTGGGCCACACTTTGAATAGGCTTCATATTTAAGTCCATAACAGTTGCCCCCGGTCCAGGTAGTTCAGTCTCGAGTCGCCGGGATGCATTAATTGTTTGATTGTGAAACATGGATTTGGCCGAGGTATTTACAGCTTATCCGGGTTGTTTGAGACGAGATGAGGTCCCTTGCTTGCTTTTGTAGCAATTTCTCCCGGGATAATTACCCGGTCTATATTCCTGCATTTAATAACGTGTAAGAAAATCATAATCAATGAAAAATACTTACTGTTTACGCAAATCGTTCAACTTGCTCATCTCGAATACTTGTCCGAGTTTGATTTCCATTTTGGTTTTCATTAACCCTAGTTATTGATAATATGCATTTCCACTAACAACTCGTTGCCCCCGGTAGCGGTGGTTCAGTCTCGAGTCGTCGGATGCATTGATAGTTTAACTTGGCTCTTTTTACAGTAACTCGATTTTAACTTTATACAGAAGCTCGGATTTTGATTATAATCAGCCTTCAAAAATTTACCTAGAGCCTGGATTTTAACTAGATTCAGTTTAAACCAAGCCTTCCTTCAAAACTTTACACGAATCCTTGATTTAAACTAGATTCAGTTTAAATCAGGTCCGCCTTCAAAACTTAGGCATTGTTATCACAAAAAATTTAATAAAGGATTTTAAATACACGGAGCTTGGATTTTAACCAGATTCGGTTTAAGCTGGTCCGGCTTCAAAAATTATCACGGATTCCGGAGATTAACTAGATTTAGTTAACCGGGACCGCCTTCAAAAATTACCATGGATCCCGGACTATAACTAGATTCAGTTAACTGGGTCCGCCTCCAAAAATTACCATGGATCCCGGACTGTAACTAGATTCAGTTAATTGGGTCCGCCTTCAAAAATTACCACGGATCCTTGATTTAAACCAGATTCAGTTTAAATCGGGTCCGCCCTCTTAATTTTACACGGATCTTAGATTTTAACTAGATTCAGTTTAAATCAGGTCCGCCTTCATCCCTTTCATAAGGACGAACTCCATTTAACTCGGATTTTAATCGTAATCGGTTTAACCGGTTTCCATTTAAAATAGATTTGGCGACATTGTCGTCGCAACATGATTCATGAAAACAGGTTTGTGTACCTCAAATTCCTACATGTTTAACTTGAACATGATTTTCGGAAACGGGCTTCTTTACCAAGAATTCTACATCGGCATGTACATCCATTTCTGAACTTACCCCCCAATCTAGCCTGTCATTAAAATGAATCGCCTTCCAATATGGGTTGTCATTAAAATGAATCGCCCCCCAATCCGGGTTGACACTAAAATAAATTGCCCCAAATCCGGGTTGACATTAAAATTAATCCCCCGAATCAGATTAACATTAAAATTAATCGCCCCAATCCAGATTAACATTAAAATTAATCGCCCCAATCCGGGTTAAAATTAATTGCCCCCAAATCTGGGTTAGAACTTAAACTTGACATGATTCATGAAAACGGGTTTGTGTACCTCGGATTCATGCATGTATATAAACTTGACATGATTCATGAAGACGGGTTTGTGTACCTTGGATTCATGCATGTATATAAACTTGACATGATTCATGAAGACGGGTTTGTGTACCTCGGATTCATGCATGTATATAAACTTGACATGATTCATGAAGATGGGTTTGTGTACCTCGGATTCATGCATGTATATAAACTTGACATGATTCATGAAGACGGGTTTGTGTACCTCGGGGACATGATTCATGAAGACGGGTTTGTGTATCTTGGATTCATGCATGTATATAAACTTGACATGATTCATGAAGACGGGTTTGTGTACCTCGGATTCATGCATGTATATAAACTTGACATGATTCATGAAGACGGGTTTGTGTACCTCGGGTTAATGCATGTATATAAACTTGACATGATTCATGAAGATGGGTTTGTGTACCTCGGATTCATGCATGTGTAAATGGAGCTATATACCCAAGAGGGGGGGGGGTGAATTGGGTATTTTAAAAACTCTCCAGAATATGCTCTGTTTTGAGGTAATGAAACCAGAGATAAACAAAGGAGGAAGGGAAGGAAAGCTTGCACAAGAGAAATTATCCTGGTTCGGTCTTATCTTTGACCTACATCCAGTCCCAAGTCACACAGGATTTTCAATCCACTATACTCACAAACTGATTACAAGCTCGTACTCAAGAGTAGTTCTCTCTCTAGAACTCACTCCCCCTTACAAGTTGTAATCAATACATCCAACCACTAAGTCCCCTGACTTATGGTTATCTCAATCAATAAATGATTTACAAATAGAACTCTCTCTCAGAGCAGATAAAATGAACACTGAAGTGCAAGTATCAGATTGATACAATATGGATGAAAAGTGAACACAATAAATAACAATCAATGAATTTTCGCTCTCGTAGTTGTGTCACTTGAGAAGAAGTTAATGAACTCTATTTATAGGTAGAGAACATTAAATGACCGTTGAATGATGAATCCAACCGTTGTAGGTGATTAGCATTAAGTCGGTCATCTTCTCTCTAAGCTCCAACTAATCCAGGATCCGATATGGTCGATGTGGAACTCGAGGATTTGCCCGTTGGAGAAGAATTTGCTTGATGAAGAAAGTGTTTTTGAACGTTGAGAGTTCGTGCTCGGATGGATTAACCAAAAGGATGTTAATTTGCGAAGTGCAATAAATGCTCGACCACTTTTTGCTTTTTCCTTGATCTTCATTAATTTTCATCTCGTGCTAAGCTGAAATCCACTAAATAAACTTGTTAAACATATCGGGATCATAAGTGAATGATTCATGAAAGCATTTGGAACAAACAAGAGTGATTCACGAATTCGTATAATTCAAAACTTAGTTTTTACGTTGCATCTGCGGTTTGTTCTTGTAAACTCGAGTATGGCACTTGTTCACAAGTGACCAAACTGCGATATCAATTGGATACTCGAGTTTCCACTTTTCGAGAGGCAAGCCATCGTGTCTTGTATTTGAAAGACAAGACCTATACTCGAGTTTGCCTATGCAAAAGCTGCAGTATGGGTTTAACTTGAAAAATCCATTTGCTCTCGGAAGTCCAATACTCGAGTTTGGCAACGCAAACTGCAAGTATTGACCATTCAATACTCGAGTTTGCCAATGCAAACTGCAGTATTGATTTATCTTGAAAAATCCTTTGCTCTCGGAAGGTCAATACTCGAGTTTGGTTTTGGAAACCGCAGTTTTGACTTTGTTTGAAAAACTTGTTTTGCTTTCGGAAGTCCAATACTCGAGTTTGCCAAGCAAACTGCAAAGTATTGGCCTGTCCAATACTCGAGTTTGCAAATGCAACCGCAAGTATTGACTAAGTTGGAAAAATCCTTTGATTCACAAGAAGTTCGATACTCGAGTTTACCCATGCAAACCGCAGTATTGACCATTCAATACTCGAGTTTGCCTATGCAAGCTGCGGTGAGATCGACTTTATTTGAAAACTTGGTTTCTTTTCGTATGGCCTATACTCGAGTTTGCTAAGCAAACTGCAGATTATTAACTGTCAATACTGAGTTTGCAAATGCAAACTGCAGATTGGCTGTCCAATACTCGAGTTTGCAGATGCAACCGCTAGCTTGCAACTTTCGAGTGTTTTTAAAACAACTTTGCAAACTTCAAAACATGTTTTACATTTGTTGTTAATCATCAAAACATATTGAGAACTAACAAACATGTATATAAACTTGACATGATTTTTGAAAAATGGTTTCTTTACCATGAATTCAGACATGTCGTAAGGGTTTATTTCATACGGAACTCAGATTTTAACTGCAGTCAGTGTAATCGAGTTCCGCCTTTGAAACTCGTCCGAGTTTTATTTGATGACTGGGCTAGAGTCAGAAATTTGCTGCGCAGAATATGGGTCTGGGACCACCCATGAGCTATCAACCCGCCTGAGTGACTTACCAAAAATCATCGGCTTTACTGTGTTCCGAAGGAAGCACGTTTTAACCTTTACATGATTTTCGGAAACGGGTTTATGTACCTCGGATTCCTACATGTTTAACTGGAACATGATTTTCGGAAACAGCTTTATGTACCTCAAATTCCTACATGTTTAACTGGAACATGATGGTCGAAAAACTGTTTCTTTACCAAGAATTCATACATGTTTAATATTGACATGTTTTGAAAGTGGTTTGTGTACCAGAATTCATACATGTTTATTTTATACATGATTTTCGGAAACGGGTTTATGTACCTCGAATTCCTACATGTTTAATTTGAACATGATTTTCGGAAACGGGTTTATGTACCTCGGATTCCTACATGTTTAGCTTTGACATGATTTTTGGAAACGGGTTTATGTACCTCGGATTCCTACATGTTTAACTTGAACATGATTTTCAGAAACGGGTTTATATACCTCGGATTCCTACATGTTTAGAGAATTGGCAGCATTGTCATTTTACACGGATCCCGGATTTTAACTAGATTCAATTAATCGGGGCCACCTTCAAAACTTTACATGGATCTCTGATTTTAACCAGATTCGGTTAACCGAGTCCGGCTTTAAAAATTACACGGAGCCCGGGCTTTGACTAGATTCAGTTTTAAACCAAGGTCCGCCTTCCCAAAGCATATACTTTTCAAGCATTGAAATATCCAATGAAAACAACATATTTTCGGACATAGGAATTCTAGCAATAACTTGCCTAGATTTTTATCTCTACTAGTGTAGCAGTTATCATTGAGCAGAGTCGAAAAGCTACTATGCATTTATCATCCAACACTAAGCAGATTATGAGATAAAGTAGGAGCATGCATTATATCATGTACAATTTTAGCATTATCTTGACTTATAACAATGCTAACAGTACCTTTTCTTTCAACTTAAAGATGCTTGTTGTCACCAAGAGTTACATCTGATTTTTGGGACTCATCAAGCTCCTTAAATAAAGAGTTTGTTCTTCCAGTGTCCTTGTCATTTAATATTGAAATCAGTGATCCTTCTTGCATAACTTTAGATAGCCGAGGATAAAGATTCTGAGTGGATTGACACATCCTCCATCATTTTTCATTGACCACCGTTTATTCGTCACAATAATCGTGCAATTTGCCTTTTGTGACAGGAATTCTACCATCTTGGCAACAACAAATGCGAGATGAGGAGTTGACAATGCCACAAGCTACCAACTCCCAGAAAAACTTATATTCAACCTGAGGCGATGCTATAAGTAAAGGATCTTCTTTGCAATATGAACTTGCCATAGACTCAGAAATTCCATAAAACAAGGATTAGTTTAGATAACAACAACCATATCACCGGTAGTTGATTGATAATTCTTGATCCACCAAGAACATGGCCCCCGCTTCCTCGGAATAATTAATATAAAGGCTTCCTTTTATTAGAGTCAATGCTTCTCCCTGCCAAGTCTTCCGGAAAGATCCATTGTTAATAAATAAGAATTGTACAACAGCTAGTGGGAGATATTCCTCTGTTCATGCCCTCCTGAAAATTGCATGGACGGATGGCTCGCCCACGTTCACATTTGCTGTCGGCAAAAGCAGCAACATTCTTTTGAATACATGCTTTGAGGTTCATGATAGATAAAGTATGCTTTCATAGTCCACCACGTAAGACAAAATGGAAACGCACAACTTTTGAGGTTCATGATAGATAAAGTATGTTTTCATAATCCAAATTGTTATGGACCCATATATTGGGCCTAGTGAGTATACGGCCCAATGAGGGTATTTGCTTCTGAGAACCCTTTCTACCCGGGTATGGTGAGTCATCCTTTAACCACGTATCGGGATTGAGCAAATACGGTAGTGGAGCGAGGCATTTCCGGACGTGGGAGGCGCACTCACTGGAGAGCGGATTTCTGGCAAGGAGAGGAACCCTAGGTAATCCCTATAAATAGGAAGTTACCACCAAAGGTGCACTCTCTACATTCTCTATTGATTATTTACTATTCTGCTATATGTGTCTAGCCCAATGAGGCTAGGCGATGTTAATATAGGATCAATGAGCTCTCAACAGACGCTTAAGAGTAAGCCCTTGAGTAGAGAAGATTACACACTGATATCTATGGAGAAGATATCGGGTCATCTCGGATCACATCTTACACGGTGGTGGCTTTTCGCCAATGGGGTGGGGTGTGCACGGTGAGGTGAATAGTAAATAATCAATAGAGAATGTAGAGAGTGCACCTGGTGGGTAACCTCCTATTTATAGGGATTACCTAGGGTTCCTCTCTCCTGTAGTGAACCGTTCTTCAGTGATGCGCTCCCACGTCCCGGAAATGCTTGCTCCACTACCCAGGTTCAATCCCGTCATACGCTGTTAGAGGATGACTCACTCATACCGGGTAGAAAGGATCAGAAATAGATACCCTCACCGGGCCGCATACTCACTAGGCCCAATATATGGGTCCATAACAATGACAGATATTCATGACATTACAACAATAATCAATACAAAAGCCCATAACGAGATGTATGATTAGAAATACATAACCACGTATGTAAGATAATAACGCGTATGTAACATAACCACGTATGCTACAGCAATAGTTAGAACATAACCTCGTATGTGACATAACCACGTATGTAAGTCTTAGTCGATGAACACAACAATCATATATAATCATACAATAAGCATCAGAGCTAGTGTTACAGTACGCGAACGTACCTTCGTTGATGAATACGATACGTTTGTCGGTTGAAAATGTGTTCACAGATATCCTATGAGGGTAATATCACATTTATTAATTCCCAAATAGATATCTTAGTCACAAATGACTATTTTTCCCTTGCAACATTTATTTTTCACTTTATTCCTTCAAAATTTGTAGAACAACGCTGGTACAAATCTGGGTAGCATTTCATCTAACTTTGAAAAACCATAATTAATTCTAGACAAATCGAAAAGAGGATTCATAAAATTCTTTGGAATTCTTGGGATGTCTATTTTCAAGTAAAAATAATCACTTCTGCTCAGATTACACGAATCACTCCCAGGTTTTAAGTTTTGAGCCTCTGCCCAGAATTTTTCTAGAAATTCGTAGCCTAACTTTGAAGATTTTTATCTCCCTGTACAAAAATCATTTTGACATGTTCTTGACATATTTAAAACGCCCTATATGTCTATTTTAACCATGAATTTTCCCAGAATTTTGTGACCATAGTTTCAATATGAAATTCTAGCGTTTGCATCACCGACTCCAGAAATTCTGAAACCGATGAAATTTCGCCAGAACTTCGTTACTTTGATGATTTTCTTCCGAAATTTTGCCATAACTTCTTCTTCATCAATTTTTCGAAATAAAGGCAATTTTAACTATAAAAACATGGAAATAAAATTATCCTAGCATATTTTAAGATCTAAACTACTTCTATCTAAGAATTTAAGAACTAAAACTTAAAGAACTCAAAGCTAGAGCTAGAGAACTTACCAAGAACTTGCTCCTCCTTTCTTCAAGGCTCTCACTCACTCTCTTACTCCTAGAATCAGATTTCTTTGTGAATTGGTGAGAAAATATGAAGAGCAAAGGTCCCTATTTATGGCAAAAGGCTATGGTACCTTGGTAAATATTTCAAACTTAACTCTTCTTGTGTATGAACCCTTGGATCTAAACTTAGTAAAGAAGTTTTAATCTCATCTATCCATGTGATTAACTTAATATCTAAGTTTTGCTTTTTTGAAATTCAATTTACTTTAATGAAATTTATTTTTGGTTGCTTGATCAATCACTAATACTTTTAAATTTTGAGTATGCTTTTTGATTAGTAGTTGGATATCCGCATTTATGGTCTAATTAGATTCCCAGGTTGTACTAAGCTTATTCTTCAACGTTGGCAAAAATAGCCTTTACTAGGCTTACTTTCGAGTTAAATTATGTGGGTTCAAGATAAGTCCTTATATTTTCTCCAGAGTTCTTACTTCTTCACAACTTTTTTAAATTTGTATAAATTCTCACTTTATTTGCTGTTTTGAGTTTTTTCTTGTGTACATCGATATTTCTTGGATTTCAAATCATTATCAAATTTGCTTTAATTAATTTTTTTTTCTCTCTCTCATTGGTTGATTTAAATGAAATTGAATTAAACACAATTCCACTACACACACATATCTCATACGTACACACACACAACTCTTGTACATACACACTCTCTCTCCAATCTTATCTTCTTCATTGATTGCTCTAACATGTGCAAAGATTCCATTTTGCTTTATCATTAGATTACACAATTCTTAGCCAACAAGCCAAGTGTGCAAACCGTATGTACTCCTTTCTTTGATCTTCAAAATTTTTGTTTTAATTACCTCACAATCATCTAGAATAAAGTTTCTTATTGGTTGATGTTTAATTCACATGGATTATACTTTATGAGGGTTAATTAAGGCCTTAGGATTTAACTTTATTAGATTTAATCCAAGCCTTTAATTTGTGTTGGAAATATCCTACTACTATTGATGATATTTGTTCATATATTATGTGCTAATAGGATTTAATAATTGTGCAATTATCTTGGCTCATTAGAAAGGAATTTTCGCCACTTTAATTAAATAGGGGGAATTAAATTAATCTTAGAAAAAAATCCATAATATGGTATTTTAGATGTTTTTAGGCTTAATTTGTTGATTACTATATTAATTATGAATAATAATAATCTCCTTTGTGCTAATCTTGGACCTTTGATAGCATTAAGCCTTTAATTATGTAGATATATTCTTAATTATGTCATTTAAACTTAATCATTAATTAATTTTGAAAATTAATGTAAGTATTTTAATTATTGCAAATTTAATTGTCAAATAATTGTTGATAATTTTCTATAATTGATTTGGGCGTTTTTATAGCACTTACTCACCTTTTTATGACATAATTAAGATTAAACTTAATTATGATAATTTTAGGGTATTTTATAATCCCTAATAAGATTTAGTAAAATTTAGTTATTGGTTATTTTAAATCTAAGGGAAAATTGCCTAGAAAACAAAACAACACAATACATAAGTTGATACCATATATTCACTTATTTTAAATAGGTATTATTCACCAAAATTTTGTATTAATGATAATTATAAATTTTCGGTATTACACGAACCCCCTGAAGGGGGGGGGGGGGGGGGGGGAGGCCAGACTCTAAGTCGACACTAGTGCCAACGCACTACAAGGTGCTTGGCCACCAGTAAATAGTTCTCCTCTAAGAGAAAATTCACAACGAAATTACTCAGGGACGACCTCTCTACGAAACTACTGCATACTCCCTCAGATAACTTTCAGCAGAAAGTTGAATCATGTGTAATACCATTTTACGGATAGCATAAAATGGACTCCAGGATTTGGTATCCACTCCAATACAGAGTAAACCTTCTCAAAACGGATAGCGTAATCTGAATAGAAATACGTTCAGGTGATTTAGGGATTGAAACTTTGAACATCTTTGGTCGTAGGAATCAAGAGTTTATCGAATCCCTACAGACGGCGGCGCCAATGTTCTATCGTAAGAACATAAGTGTCTAGCCCTAGGTGGACTAGTATATTGATATAGGATCAAATGGCTCCCTCTTAGGCATCTATGAATGAGATACCTTTGAAAATAGAAGATCATTTGTACACAACCAAAGGGGGTGGGTGTGTGCACACGGTGTAGGCGAATTGTAGATGAGAGAGAGTTTAGAAGATGTGTACCTTAGGGTTTACCATCTATTTATAGAGGTACCTTAGAGTTAGGGTTTGGACTGTTGGGCCTCTTGTGTCTCCAAGCTCAAATATTGTGCCATCACATCTATACAATACTGATTGCCTCTTGTTAGGCCACACCTTGAATAGGCCTTATATTTGCACATATATAAGATATTAACATGTCAGTAAACTCATGTCAAGAGAACTACGAAAGATAAAAAAATTTGGAAGAGCCCTCAAATTGAGCGAACCGACTTCTCTCCTCCTCTCTTAATATCTGCCCCCCCCCTTTTTTTTTTGAATCGAGTTGTTTTAGCACAAAAAGGGAGTAGCTGGTCTTTTTAGTATATAAATATATATATGTTTTCAGGGTACTACTCATGAGTACTAAAAAAGATATTTCGGGATATTGGCCAGTACTAAAAAATATTTCATGATCTTAAAAAATTATATTAGGATCTTGAAAAACTATTTTAGGGCACTAACTGGTACTAAAGGGATGTTTCAAGATAATCGACTGATAATCAAGAAAATACTTCAAGATCTTAACTCAGTACTAAAAGATCTTTAAGATCGATTGATAATGAAAAAATACTTCATGATCTTGAAAAATTATTTTAGGGTCTTGAAAAAATATTTTAAAGTACTTAACGAAGTACTCAAAAGATACTTGTAATATCGACTACTATTTTGAAAAAATAATTCAAATAATTTTTTAAAAATCCTAAAATAATTTTTTAAGATTATGAAGATTTTTTTTTAATATCAAAGTATCTTTTTAATGCATGTTGTTAGCAGCATGATGAATGTTACTTTTGGCAAAAAAAGACCACCCTTTTTTTGTTTTTAATCTCCAGTGTAGTTTTGAGTAATGAGAGAAAATGTATGGGAAATAATCGGAGAGGAGCGGACTCCAAAATAATATTCAAGAGAATGTATTTTATGTGGGCCCGGGGACATCTCCAAGTCAGTCAACTAATGTTGGCAAGCACAAGTCAGTCAACCAATGTTGACGGGTGCGTCAAGCTTGCAGCAGCTTTGGATTGACTCATATTTTTTCAGTTTTTAATCATAAAAGCTTTTCAAAAAAATATCAAAGATAAGAAGGAATATGGAGCGGGGATTATAAAAGAAAAGGCGTAGAAGGAAGCACAGCGCAGGAGCGATGGGAAGAGAGAGAGGATTATGGTATTGTTGGTGTTTAGTGTTGTGGCCCTCTGTGCTTCTAATGGTGGGAGTTGTGAGTTCTGAACTTTACAACAAAACCTGTACCTCTCAGTGTGGCATTATCACAAACATCTCATATCCATTCCGACTACCACATGACCCATCCTACTGCGGCGACCCCGATTACGAGCTAGCCTGTGAAAACAACGTCACTCTCCTTCATTTACATCTATATGTTGATTCTGGTGGAACAAACGGAGTCAGTGTGGTATTAACATACAAAGTGGTGGGAATAAACTACGACAACTTGAGAATCAAACTCGTAGATCCAGGAATTCAGGCGGGCAATTGCTCATCCCGCCCTCTCTATTCCTTACCCCCATACCACTCCAGCAATTTGGAGAATACTTACGATTATTATATACATACCAATGATAAATTCAAGCAGGTGGCGTACCTGAACTGCAGCGATCCGGTGAGGGACGACACAGCGTATGTGGATACGGCTCCTTGTGTGAAAGGAGGAGGCCATCTTTATGCCGTGGCTGGTGACTTGTTGGCTCCCCGGTTTCCACCTCAATGTCGTCTGGAATTTGTGACCCACGTACCCTCAGATTGGGAATCGTTGGTGCCTCATGGAATCAAGTCCTACGCTGATATTCACACACTCCTTTCCTTTGGATTTGAACTTTCATGGTGGCCACGAGCTTGTGCTGATCATAAATGTCCGTATTCCACTGAATGCATTTTCAGCCTTGAAAAGGGCGTGCTTTGCATTCGAGGTAAGTCCCCTGGGAATATATTATAAATCTTGTGGCAAGTTCCTTTACTTTTCTCAATATTTTTATGGGTTAAATACTAATTTTGCCCTTAAAAGTAGCGCAGAGCAATTTTGCCCTCGAAGTTTTGAGTATAGCAATGTTGCCTCTGAAGTCTCAAAACGTAGCAATGTTACCCCTCCGTTAACTGCCGTAACGGTCAACTAACGGTCAATGTTAGGGTTTTTAACGAATGGGCAACATTGTTACGTTTTTAAACTTCGGGACAATATCGCTCCAAAAAAAGTAGTAATTTTGCCCCGAAGTTTAAAAAGCGTAGCAATGTTGCCCCTCCGTTAAAAGTTGACCGTTAGTTAACAGTTAGGGTTTTTAACGAAGGGGCAACATTGCTACGTTTTTTAAACTTCAGGGGAAAAATTGCTACGCCGAAAACTTTAAGGACAAAATTGCTCCTGGGGGCGTACTTTAGGGGCATAATTGATACTTAACCCTATTTTCATCATCATATCATTCTATACTTAATATCATGTCTTTAACATCATAAATATCGGTCTCATATTTATCAAATTTTTTTTAAATAAAAATAGGAAAAAAGATATAAAGGTCCCAACAAAAAATAATAATATTATAAGAAATTCATAACTTATGAATGGTTGTTTTTTCACTTATTATTGACAAGTAATGAGACTTTTTTTATACTAACTCCAATCCTAAAGACAACCTAGTTGATTTTTTTTTTTTTTTGAGGAATTAAGCAAGCTATAAGTTATTTAATCATATCATATGTTATATGATTAATTATATATCAATTTATAAGTAAGACAAAATTAATTTGAAGAAAAAACAATAAATATAAATATTTCAAAATAATTTAATTATATGCTTTAATCTTCTCAAAAAAGTTAACTAGGTTAATGAGAGCCTGAGGTAATATTATTTTTCTTGATTAAGAACTTGATGATATTTTCCCGAATATTTAGAAGGGTTATGATATATGTGAGTACAAACATTATAGATAATATCAACAAAAACTGTAGATATTTTAGATGACATAATTATTTCATTTCATTTTTAAAATTATAAAATCTTTACTAACTTTTTCAAATGTATTTTTCCTCTTATTCTTTTTCATTATTTTTAAATGTATTATTGTCCGGTTATTATTATTATTATTTTTTTGGGTTGAATTGTGTTATCGTGCTTACTCTTTTTTTATTTTTATTTATTTATTTAAAACAGCTAGAATATAATTAAAATTATATTAATTTAATTATGAGTAATTTGATGAGGGTCCAACATGTGAAAGTGACTTGACAATCAGTTAATCAATATAGTTTGTCTAAATTTTTTAAAAATAACTAAAATCAGCTAAGGGGTGCCCATCAACTCACATCCAATCTAATAATTTTGTTGGTCAGATCCAAGAATAAAAATTAAACATAATTTAGTTCAAAATGATGAATTTTCATTTACCTGGTACTCCCTTATTACCCGGATATGATGTCAGAATGTTGAGTTAATATGACGTTTGATCGTTGGGCTTTGTAGGAAAGCAACCACCAGGAAGGCTGCGCGTAGCTGTAGAAGGTAACAATTTTGTATTACCTACCATGTAATTCTCCTGCTTATATTCAATTATATCTATGATAGTCATGTGAATATATATATATATATATATATATATATATATACATGTATGTGCGTGTGTATCTATGTATAAGGAGTCATGTGAATATGAAATAAAAATAGCAAGATAATCAATCATACTCAAAGCTTTGTATTTTTTCACATCACATGCCGCTCCAATATCACATATGATAGTTATTAGTAGTAATACATAATTTACATTTGATTCTACCTGGAAGATCTCATTTCATTTTGTTTCCTAAGCATATATGATTTCCCCCTAAACTCTTCATATTGATTGTTCATATTAAGAAAATTTTCTATCAAGAGAGAGAGTATTGGCTTATGCAAATGATTAGAATGAGTATTTTAGGAAAATCAACAGGCATATTTTATAAATAACTAACTTAACAAATTTTTATTTTTATTTTTATTTTGTATGAGTTAATTGTCTAGTTTTTATATTTAAAATTGGAGGGGGTATTTATACTCAGCTAACATTATATATCATTTTTGTTGTCCACATGTAACCTTCTTTGATTTAACATGGAGATAACTTTTCAATTTGGTTCAGTAAAGGCGCAAGAAGGATTAACATATATTGAGAGACTATATTAATAAACTTGCATTGAGGTTTTAATATTTTTATTATATTTAAGAGTGAAAAAATAATAGCTTTATTTTAATTATAACAAATAAATGTTTGTAGAAATTATTTATTGCGAAATTATTACTAACATAAGTGAATACACATTCCTTTATCTTTATATATATATATATATATATATATATATTTATATTATCGACCGGTATATAACGCTTTTTCTAAATTCTATTAGTATACAAGCAACTGATTATTCTAGTTTTGGAGTTTGAGGCTACCATTTCTAAAATAGGTGTCTCCCTGTAACTCAAACTAACAGTATCTTAGTAATCATGCTAGCTAGATTTAGACTACAAAATATAAGTATGTTAGCTTGTGTGGTCTTATTTTATAATATGAGGGACACTTTTATCAATTTGATAAGAAAATAATATATAATTAAATTAAAAATAAATTTTACATTTGAGCACCAATGGAGATAAATATTAATAAATTAATTTTACTATAAAATTCATGAAAAAATATTTTATTTAGTACTAGTAAAGTGTGTGTGATTCATCGGTCCAAATAGGTGAGAGGACCGAATTTTATCAAAAAATTCTTTTCATCCAATATTGGTTACTCGTTCTTTTAATTAATAGCTATTTTTTGCTATTTTCACCTTTTGACTTGAGCAAAATTTTGTTCCAGGTTATCTCCAGGGAATTTGGCAAGGTAAGGTCCTATCACCTATAATTTAGGATTATATTTTCCTATTTCATGGGTTAATTTTATTAGAAGTCTTTTAACTAATTTATTTACATTTTAAATACACATATTTTAAGTTGAATTCTTAGGGATTAATTTATATCATGTTTCTTTTATTAAAAAAAATAAAAAAATTGTATCATGTTTTCCTTCAAGCTTCAGCTTCCATTACTGTCCATGAACTAATGCTATGTTTGTTTGATAAATATGTTTATTATATATGTTGAATTAATAATAAGACTAAATAAAAGGATGTTAGCCCAAACGCTATTTTCACCTTTTTGTCACTTAAGTAACATACATTTGCAGGAATGCCCCCGATACCAAGACTACCCTTGATAGCGGACACTCTAGGCGACTACACTAACTATGATTCTGGGCCATTAAAGCTTCCATTCCAATTAGGAGTGTTCACTGGAAAATTTGTTGTTCCATTTATCACGATCAGAATTTATATTTCTGTTGTAATGTTGTCTACATTGTTGATCTATACATGCCGTAGAAGACACCTATCAATATATGAAGATATTGAAGATTTTATAAAACTTCATGACCTCATTCCAATAAGGTATTCTTATAAGGATTTGAAGAAAATGACCGAAAATTTCAAGAATAAGTTGGGTGAAGGAGGCTTTGCTACCGTGTACCAGGGAAAGCTAAGGAGTGGACCTGATGTTGCTATCAAAATGCTAGGTAAATCTGATAAAGCTAATAGTGGCCAAGATTTTATGAGTGAAGTGGCAACTATTGGGAGGATACACCATTTCAACGTGGTACATCTTGTAGGATTTTGTCTTGAAGGAACAAAACGTGCTCTTATCTATGAATTTATGTCTCATGGATCTTTGGATAAGCATATTTTTTCTAAAGAAAATAAAATATCCTTGAGTTATCGTAAGATACATGAGATATCTCTAGGAGTGGCTCGTGGGCTTGCTTACCTTCATCATGGATGTGAGATGCAAATATTGCATTTCGATATCAAGCCTCATAACATTCTTCTTGACGAAAACTTCACTCCAAAATTTCAGATTTTGGACTAGCATGTTCATATGCAAGCGATGGTAATATTGCCACTTTGACAATGAGGGAACAATAGGATATATAGCTCCTGAGTTGTTCTACAAGAATATTGGAAGAGTGTCTCATAAGGTTGATGTTTATAGTTTTGGGATGCTTCTTATGGAAATGGCAAGTCAAAGAAGGAATGTGAATCCGCAGGCAGAACATTCAAGTGAATTATACTATCCCTTATGGATTTATGACCAATTTGATGATAATAAAGATATAGAAATGGAAGATCTAATGGAAGAAGAAAAGGGTTTAGTAAAGAAGATGTTCATAGTAGCACTTTGGTGCATACAGCTAAAGCCTGTTGATCGTCCTTCAATGAACGAAGTAATAGAGATGTTAGAAGCAAATGATGTTTCAAGTCTTCAAATGCCTCCAAAACCCTCTCTATATCCTAATGAGAGAGTTTTAGTGGATGACATATCCAACCCTCGATGAAACAACATCCTTTGTTTTGTTTATTCTCGTAGTATTGATGAGGGAACAAGTAATGGAAATTAGCATCATGCAATTAAAAAAAGGAGGTCAAAGCTGGTACCTTTTGGAAGTTTTAATTTGTCAGATTTGTATTAGATGACAATATGTTGTTATTGTTTGTGGTTTGGATTTTTCCTTTATAATTCAGCATCTTGTTCTCTTTATTAGTAATTATGAATGTTATGTGTAAATTAAGGCTATTAATCTCCTTTAAAGCTCATAATCTACTATGCAATAACAAATATTTTATTTGAAAATTAACACTACAAAAAAAGAAGAAGCCTTTAGCGTTGGAAGAAATCCATCGCTAGAAAGACAGAATCCATTGCAAATACCTTTTGTAACGGAATTTGCATGGAAAAAACGGTCGTCACAAAAACCCTCATTGCAAATAAAATTTGCAACGGATTTTGTGTGATTCCAAAATCCATTGCAAATTGCAGCGGATGTATTCGGATGCAAAATTGTGCAAATTCCTCACAACATACATGCCTCGCCTACAGTGTTCTTCCGTTGCAAATTGCAATGGTATAAAATATTCCGTTGCAAATGATGTGACAATTTGCAACAAAATATGAAAAAAAAAAATCCTCCCCAAATTGAGGAATTAGAAAAAAAAAATATGTATTATTATTATTAGGACTATTCCACAAACAACCACTCAAATATTAAAAAAAATATAATACAAAATAAACAACACCGAATAATGTATTAAAAAAAGTATATATGAAAAAAATATATACAATAAGAATCTTAAAAAATTATACATAAACAAAACGAAATATAAACAATAATAACAACCAACAAAATTAACTAAAAAACACAAAAATCACAAATAAGGTCTATATCTTCGGCAACATGGTCATCCTCATTATCATCACTCTGAGCCGACCCCTTATCCTTGTTGTTTTCCTTCTTGTCTTTCAATAGGGCTTGGAGCTATGGTAGCACCGAGCTACCTTCATGCTTTTAGTGTGTGCTTAGTTTGTGGGGAAAGGAGGGGAGAGAATATTTTTACCGAATTACCCATAAAAGTTGGTAAATATGTCTAGTCTCCAATGGGGTCCATGAGAGGCGAGATTGAAATCACAATGCGCTCCATGGGCTACTTAGTCAAGATAAGAGGAAAAATTTATCTTTTCTCCTTCCCTTTCCCCAAACCAAACACACTTAAGATCATATGTAACTACATCATTAGGAAGTAAGTTTATTTTTTATACTTAATTACTTTAAATGGACCAGGGAATGAAAATATAAAACAATTAAGTTGAAACCATTACATTTACTTGCAGATGTGGTTACCTTTTCCCATCACACCAAGTGAATAGAAAAATACCAAATAAAGGGTAAGGATCAAGATGTTGTTACCTTGTCCCAAAATTTTTTCTTTTAACTAAGCTTCCAAATTTGTACTTCGAGGTTGGGAGTAAATCAATAAGTTCTTGAGAAAGACCTCAGCTAAGTACCAACTGCCTCACCCAAGTCCAACCATTCCTACCAAAAAGTAGAACATGTTTCAGCATCAATCCTCATGGTAATACACATTTTCAGAGAAATTACCAACTTAACATAAGAATACATTCTTTCTTCAATCAATACTTAAGTATAGGAAGATACATAACTTATGATCTCCCCATTTTCTTAAATCACTTACTATCGCATAGATGCAAAACATTTGGATGTGAATCAGTGTCCCAAAATGTGATAATACTATCAAATGAAAGCAAACAAATTTGGACTGCACATCTCGTATGTCAACTTTGACTCTTCACTAACCTTCAGATATAGCAGAGTGCTAAATGCCTAAAACTAAAACACTTCCCCAGTTCTTAGTAAATGTTATTTAGCCAAGAAAACGGAACATGATGAACAAATGTTTGAAAAGAAATAAAAAATTCCAAAAACATTTACACTTCGTCTTTATATATCTAAGTAGGATGCAGCATCATAATACATATAGATCTTTAGGAACACAAACCTCACAAGTCATATCATCTGGATCGATATTGTCTTGCCATATAACCTGCAGCAATGCAGAAAAACAGTTAGTAGATTAGTTCTCAAGAACAAAATACAAAATGTATATCCTGGTTTCAATTTATCAAGTCCCAAGTTAGGAAAAAGAGAAATATAGCATAGATTAACCTTTTAGTGTAATTAAGTGCTTGAACTGCAAAATTAATTCTGTATTTTTCTCTTTTTTCCTCTTTTCAGCTAACTAATCCAAGTTATATAGAGCATATTCAAAAGAGAACTCTGTTCTGCTTTAAGTCAGTTTAGGGAAATCAAGTATCATCTTCAAGAAATATATAATTTATTTCCCCTCTTTCCAGAGGGAAAATGAATGTAACCAGAAGTCAAAGATGTCTCCAAATTTTCAAGCGAATAGTTGCTTGTGTGCCTAACAAGGAAGCCCCGACATATATTCAAACATAAAAGAATAAATGAATAGCCTAAGTTCTTAAATCAAGCACATGAATAAGAAGGCCACCTACCGGAGCAGTACTGGAATCATGATGTTTTGGGCTGGCTGCAAAACAATAAAATTTTCATCATATAATTCCAGATACAATACAATCTAAAACAGCAATCACATCCAAAAGTCCAAAATTCTGTGATTTTTGGTCTTGATTCCTAAGGTGATAGATAATTACAAAATTCAAGAGAAGACTACTATTTTTACTCCTAAAAAATTTCCACTGTTCTTTACCTAACATAATGAGTTCAGAAACTAGTAAAAGGGTGAAGAAGATGGCACTCTTTAGTCTTGACTGCTGGACAAACATGACACTGATACTAGTTACTCATCGAAAATTTGGCACAGAACACGACTTCTGCTCAAGAAAGAAAAGAGCAAGGAAACAAAAGTGGTACAAATAAAAATCAGTGATGAATTAATATATGCATCATATCTAGATTCCATGTCAACTTAAATCCCTTTTATTTTATTTTCCTCTTTTATTTTCTCCAAAAGTGTATAGATAAATTTAGGCAGCTCTTCACTCTAAGGAAGCCAAAAAAAAAATCGAAGTTAACTCATAGGAAATGGCTGAAACTTAAATCAACTATGAAATGATAGACCAAAAGAAAATAAAAACCCGTAGAAGCCAAAAGCAAGAACAACAAAGCAAAATCACCAAACTTGTAACAAAATCAGAAGAAGAATGACCAAGTATTTAACAAAAGACTTAAAATAGAGAATAAGGAACATACAGCGACAAACGTGAGGGAAGGAATGCGCGTGGCAGAGAACAGGCCATAAGTAAAAGTAATTGACGGCCCAAAGCAAAGGAAGAAGTATAAAACCAAACTTGTAAAATTTGCGAGTGTAGCTGAGTGCATCTTCCTCCAAAAAAAAGGCCAAGTAGACCATCGATAGTCAGCCAGAGAGGTACTGAAGATGATAAAGAATTCTCGATCGGAGTAGGGTTTGGATTAAAATTGGGATTCTTGCTTTGTGATGCGTCCATTATCGCAATCACAATACACAAAGAGGCTCTTTGAGTGCAGCGAAGTTCTACAGAAGACGGATTCCTATAGGGAATATTGTTGGTCGATTTCCTTATGGCAAGTGAACCAGTTGACCAAGTAATAAAGTGTAAATAAAGATCGTCCCACATGTGGTGGAACTAGAAAAATTTTTTTTTAGCCAGAGCCAAAAAATAAACATATTGAACTACTTTCTTTAATTCTTATTATAAGGTACCAATTAACAAGTATATTTAGTACTACCTCCGGTCCTAATTATAAGACATAGTTGACTTTGTTTGGAGAGATTAAGAAAGCTAAATAAGTTATTTAATCATTTTATATGTTGTGTATCTTTAGATTTAATATTAATTTATTAGTCAAACTAATTACTTTGAAGAAAAAAATAAAAATAAAAATACTCTAAAGTAATTTAATTAGCTTCCTTAATTTCTCCAAAAAAGTCAACTATGTTTTATAATTAGGACCTAGGAGGGAGTACTTTTTATAAAACACTTGCTTGTTTCCAAATAGCATTAAATATTTTTTTCCATGTATACCCATAATTAAAAAGGTAGTGAGTGAGAGTAATAATTAATATGATATTAGAGTTTAGTGTAATTAATAGGGATAATATTGAAAATTACTTAAATTTTAGGACAAATTTAATGACTTTAACTTTTTATTGACTTGTGAGAATTATTAGTTGGTTCCTTAAATAAGGACCGGAGGGAGTATTTACTAAATAGTATCAAATAACCTGGAAAATACAAACAAATAATTATAAATCAAAATAATATATAAGATGATACTAATCTTTTCGGTATCTCAAACAAAAATTTTACTTTCCTCTCACATGACCTAATGAGTAATGAAACAAACATTATCTTTACGAGAGAAGATAAAAATTAGGGGCCAAATTTGTGGCCAAATAAAATATCATATAATAAATACATATATATTTTAACAAATTTTATAAGATCGATCGGGGCCAGTGGGCCAAGGCCCCAACAGGCCATAACATAGTTACGCCACTGGTCCCATAGAGACCGAGATACCAGGAAGTGACGCTCGATTGCTAAAATATTTGTGCAAACAGAAAGTAAATATGATTGGTTTGAGAGGTTTTTGTGATTATGCTAATAAACAGAGTATCGTGGTCGCAAGAAGATATCAGTAAGAAGTTAGGCTGAACTTGGAATCACCCTTAAGTATCTCAATCCCTCAGTTGCTTTACCCATTGCTATAGCATCTATACTGCATAGCTTCCGCAATGCTATAGCATAGCTACCAACTACAACGCTATTCAGTTAACCCACCACTATAGTCTATTGAAGCTTCTGCGTCCGATACTTCTAATGCTAACTTTACTCCTTCCATATGTCTATGGCAATTTTCTAGTTAGATCAACGCTACGAGCAGGGTGTATTGGTTATGAGCGGTAGACCCATTTCTAAAGCCTACAATAATAGGTCAAGCCTTGCACCAGCTTGCCTAGCAATCACTATTTCTCAGAAGTCTAACCTCGACTCCTTGTTTGCCTTAAGCCGAGGCCACAAATCTCGCCCTTAGCTTCCGCTAATCGATAAGGTAATTAAATCACTGATACGCAAACTGAATTTATTGAATTAAGAACTTGCAACTGGGTTCATTCAAAACTTAAAGGTTCATCCTCGTTCAGCCTTAGGAAATTTAGTTCATGACTGACGAGGGACACACTAAATACTACAAAAAAGACCATTAGTAGCGGTTAAAATAGCATATTAGTAGCGGTTTTTGACGCTACTAACGACATTTGTAGTGGTTATATTAACCGCTACAAAATCCACCGTGACAAGCTAATTTGTAAAGGTTATAAAAAACCGCTACACCATAAAACGTGGCCGCTACTGTAGCTGTAGCGGTTCACATAACCACCACTATATGAGGCTGTGCTAAGTTCTTGTTTGAACATTAGTCACGGTGAATGACCGCTACAAACTGAATTTAATCATATTTGTAGCAGTTCCCTAACCGCGACTAATTATATGGAAAAATAGCGCCAAACGTTTCCAACTATTTTGTAGCGGTTACATAACCGCTACTAAATATTCTCGCCCAAATTTGGGAAATTTTTTTTGCAGCTAATTCCTTAGAATATTTGTAGTGGTTCTTAACCACTAAAAATAGATCCCGCCACTTTTTTGGAAAATTTTTTGCCGCTTGTCAGTATTTTATATTTGTAGCGGTGTTAGATCTATGCAATATATTTCCTATATTTGTTCTTGTTTGTAGCGGTTAGAAAACCGCTACAAAATGGATAAAATTGAAAAAAATAAATTTTATTAGTTATTGTAGTAATTAAGTAAATGTTGCATTATTAATAATTTATTTTTTTATTGAAAATAAATGATATTAAAATATGATATTTGATTAGATAAGGTTATTATATAGTTAAATCAATGAGAATATGTAAGTGTAATAACAACTAATTATGAATTAATTAAAATAAAATTAATTCTGAAAAAAAATGTGTGTGAAAGTGGATCGAATAATGTATGTGAAAGTAGAAGGAAAGATGAAAAATGAAAGTAAATCAGCTGTAAAATAATAATAGTTAGTATCAAGAAGCTAGAAGAAAAATGAAATATTTCGATAATCAATAGATTAGATCCGGTTGAACAGACTTACCCCCTTCAAACACTTAACCTCTTTAAGAAAACGTACAAAAAAGAGAGAAGACGGAGAGAAAACATTGGTAGAAAGGGAAACTGAACCATATTAAATGTGGTTTGGTGGGGGTATTTATTTTGATATCTGCGCATAAGTTTGCAGCGGTTGAGGTGTCGCTTTGTGTAGCGGTTTTTAATTAGTAGCAGTTATGGTTTTGCCTTTTGTAGCGGTTTGTGCTTTGTAGTGGTTTTTTGTTATTTTGTAGCAGTTGGACAACGGCTGTAACTGATGGTCTTTTTTTTTTTTTTTTTTAAAAGAATATCACAGATTACATCGTAGCATAATTTTTTCTCTCAATCTTCGTCACCATCCCTACAAAGAAAGTTTGTTTAAAATGTTACGTGTGAGTTAAATATGTTTGAACACAAATAAAACTTTAGTTAAACGTTATAATTATTTCATAAAGCATATATTAAAAAAGTACTAACTATAAGTAAATTGTCATAGCCGTCTGGGAAGAAGTTTTCAAAACCGGCGGGCTCGAATGGCTCACAATCATAGGTGACGTTATCACCATCGCCCATGTCGTAAAGGTCCCGAGGCTTTAAGTGAACCACCATATTCCAATCCTTGTGCCTCTCATCGGCGACATAATAAACCTGATGGGCCTCTGAGGCAAGAAATACGGCTTGTCATCTTTAGACCGACCGGTGTGAACAGTAGGGAGAAATTCACGAGATGTGATACCTAAGTCATCAGTCGTGAGTCCTCGGGACGTTGTCGTATTCGCCCACAAACACTTGAACAGCGTCACCGAGAAAAGGCCTTGGTAAATTATCCTGACCACATCAAGCAGCTTTCCATAATATGGCACGTCACCGAACTGCATGTTCCCGTCACTGCTGCTCGCATAACTCCTCATGCCAAACGTGCCATATACACCCAAAATAACAAACGGTGCAAAACTTGAAACCATTGACATTGTATGCCGTAAATCTTTGGCCGTGGTCAAGAGGGCCTAGTGCAAGAGCTGTGAATTCTGCTGAGTGCGGGTTGTGGTCATTCATTATTCTCCTCCTAAACCAACCCGGAATTCTCTGCGGACCTTTCTATCAATTTCAGAGGATGTCTATGTATGGATCCGCAGTTGACACTTCACACGACTCCTGAATTCCTTGTAATTAAACATGCAATGACGAGCATGAAATGTGAGTATAAAATGTACAAAAATATATAGGATAACATATATATATATATATATGTTTGCAATCCTTAGTGAAGGTACGGTTCAACTTTAGTGCAATTAATCAAGACATGTCTATGTGCTTGAATCTTTTCAAGTGCCGTGAGTTTGAAGTTCTCAGTTCCTCCAACTGGTTTACCAACACGAGGGACTAACAACTCTGTTGCTGATGGCTCAAGCTCAGGACAATCATCCACACGAGGCGGTCGGTTGAAGGACGTCTCAATGTCATCAAAGTACCTGGAACAAAAATACAAAACCTCATCCCTAATATAACCTTCGATCATTGAATCTTCAGGCCACACCTTATTCCTCACGTAAGATTTTAGTTTCCCAAGAAACCTATAAAGTAATGAAGGAAAAATGTCGATACATCAATGGTTAAACGTGAGACTAGAGGAGTAATGCTAAAGTTATTAATTTTAAATGAGTACCTCTCAATAGGATACATCCATCGGTAGTGAATCGGGCCGACAAGCTTGGTTTCGTGAACAAGGTGTACTGTCAGGTGAACCATGACCGTGAAAAATGATGGAGGAAAGATCATCTCCAAATGACACAGCGTAAGAATGATTTTCTGCTGCAGCTATTGAGCTCCTCCACGATCAAAACCTTAGAACACAACATCTGAAAGAAAGTACAAAGCTCGACCAAAACGATCGACACATCGAGAGGAAGCATATTTTTTATGGCCAGCAGAAGTAATCGCTGCATAAGCATATGTGAGTCATGACTCTTTAGCCCAAGTAACCTTTCAAGCCACGCACGTCAACACATCGTCAAATGTTGCTTGAATACACATCAGAACTTTTGTATTCTTCAACGTCGCGAGGAAGATTTCCTTATTCGGTTTTGTCAGGGTGAATTTTGCCGGTTGAAATCTGTCATGCTCATCCGGCCACGCATCTGCAGGAACTCCCATCTCTCGTAAATCTTTCCTCGCTTGAAGATGATCTTTTGACTTGACTGGTTCGTTCAGAATCGTGTACAAGACATTGTCGCACACATTCTTTTCAATGTGCATGACATCCAGACTGTGTCAGAGCAAATTATCTTTCCAATACGGAAGAGTGAAGAAGACGCTTGTCTTTCGCCATTGCTGGGTCGCAGAACCAGAAGCCCTGGTTGTCTTTGTCCTGGCCTTTGCTGGATTGTCTTTTTTTCCATACTCAAACTCAACATCCACAAGCTACTCTATGATTTCTACACCGGATAAATTCCGAGGAGGTCATCTTTTTTCCTGTTGCCCATTGAAATGATTGCGTTGCAACCTAAACCTGTGCGTACCATCAAGAAACCTTTGATGACCCATGAAGCACCACTTACGACTGTGGGAAAGGAGTACTGAGTCAGAGTCAAAATTACAAGCCAGACACACAAGGCCAGTAGGCACATTCCACCCAGATAATGTTCCTAGTCTAGGGAAGTCACTGATAGTCCACATCAACCCGCACTCAAGTTGAACAGTGTCTTCTCATGTGCGTCATACGTCTCGACGCTTACATTCCACAACTCCACCAACTCCTTGATAAGCGGTTGTAGATACATATTGATGTCATTTCTCGGTGCCTTTTGCCTGGAATGATCATGGACATAATGAAGGAGCTTTGTTTCATACACATCCAAGGGGGCAAGTTGTAAGGTATCAAAACAACTGGCCATATACTCTAACTTGTGCTAAGATTCCCAAACGGAATAAAACTATCGGTCACCAAAGCAAGACGAACATTTCTAGGGTCCGCCATGAAATCAGGAAAGTCCGAGTTTACCATTTTCGTTCTTGTCGGCTTCATGCCACCTCATATGCTCGATTGTCTTAGACGACATAAACAATCTTTACAAGCGAGGTTTTAAAGGAAAGTACCTTATAATCTTTACCGGTTTCTTCTTTTGCTTTTTTCCCTTCCGAACTGTCCTAAACCTCGAAGTGTGACACTTCTTACAAGTCTCCCTCTGAGCGTCCTCCCCCCAATAAAGCATGCAGTCGTTGGGGCAGACATCTATTTTTTCGTAGTTCAAGCCTAATTTGTTGATTATCTTCTTGGCGTCATAGAAGGTTGTGGGAATGTCTGCGTCAAGGAAAGCATCTTGTAGTAATTCCAGCAACATCGACATTGCCTTATCGGTGATCCCACACAAGCATTTGATATGGTACAATTTGGTCGAAAGGATAATTTTGAGTATTTCGACAACCTTGATACAAAGGACAATCGCTTTCATCCATGAGGCTGAAAAATTCCCGAGCTGCTTCATTCTTAAAGAAAACAGGTTCTGAACCCTGAACTTCTGCCGTGAAGTTGTCGACTCGAACACCAAAAGCATCGCGAATAGCTTCATTAACCGGATCATCTTGATCAACTTGATTTCCTACTTGTGAGGTTCGAGGAAGATGATCTCTATATCTCATACCACGTTCCTCACCATGAACTTCCCATAATGTATATGCTTCTGGGAAACGTTTCACAAGAAGATGTTCCATAGCACCTTCTTGTGTTTGCCACTTCTTAAACTTACAACGACAACAAGGACACACGATTTTGCCATTAATGCTAGCGTGAGAGAAGGCGAAATTTAAGAAAGTTTTCAATCCGGCTAAATGTACGGGAGAACTACGCGGTAACTTGATCCATGACTTATCCATTTGCAATAAACAAAGCTAGGATAGAATATAAATGTAGAGATAATGTTTAATTGCCTTCATAGAAGCACTTGCGATCTTTAAATGCAACATGGAGTAGTTTGTAGTGATTCCATGACCGCTACAAGAACGCGACAGATATTGGTGCCCTTTTGCAATCAACATGGAGTATTTTAAATGCAACATGGAGTAGTTTGTAGCGGTTCATGTTACCGCTACAAATTTGAATTCAAATTCTTGCCTGATATTAGTAGCGGTTTGTCCATCGCTATAGGAACCGCAACGCAGTGGATTTTAGTTGCAGTTACTCATACAAACCGCGACAAATATTGGTGCCCTTTTGTTCGTTTAAAATTCAAATTTGTAGCATTTTTTCCATAAACCGCGACACATTGGATATTAGTTGCGGTTATTCATAAGAACCGCGACAAATATTCGTGCCCTTTTATTCAGTTCAAAATTCAAATTTGTAGCGGTTTTTCCATAAACCGCGACACAATGGATATCAGTTGCGGTTATTCATAAGAATCGTGACAAATACTTTCGCCCTTTTGAAATTTGTAGCGGTTTCTTATCAAACCGCTACAAATGTTAATAAATTTTATCTATTTATTCACTAATTATGAATTAATTAATTATTTTCAATAACATAATATAAATGAAATATAAGTAAAATCAATAATAACACAATATAAATGAAATAATACTCCAAATAACATAAAAAAACATAATAAATATCCGGTAAACAATTGTATGTGAAAATAAAAACTAACTATCAGGAGCCCGATGATCGGGTCCTATCTTGGGGGTTATCGCGGGGGGGGTGTACAAGACTAGAGGTAACAACGCACTCGTCTTCACGCAAAGAACAGGACTCGGACCGGGATCCTCATAGACGGACGGATGGGGAGGCGGGGGAATCCTCGTAGATGAACGGAGGGGAGGCTCGGGAGATGGAAACCGTACGTGAGGTAACAACTCGTCAAGGCCCCGATAACGGCATCCCGGCTACGCCTCGACTAGTGTACCAACACTCGTATCTCTCCGCCATGCGCCTATTCCTGGCCTCATTCTTGGCCCTCTCTGCAGCAACCTGCTCGGTAACCTGCGCGACAACTTTCTCGACAATCATCGCATCAACTGCCTCTGGTGGTGGCCTTCTTGAGCCAGAGGTTTCGGCATCAGAGCAGGAGGCCTTGCCATACACCATGCTAGGCCGGGCGCCTAGCCAAAGCCCCTAACGCGGCCGGGATGCTCGACCTGGACCCAAAGCGGCTTTCAATGGAGCCGTAAGATCTAAGAACCGGCAGAAATTTGAACCCAAGAGGGGGTGAATTGGGTGAAGTATAAAAATTTAGGAACTTTGAAAATCTTTTCGTAACTTATCGAAATCAGTTTATAAAGCAATAATCAGTCATTCAAATATATATGCACATTCAAACATATATCTTTGGAAATGTAAGAGATAAGGGAAGAGAATGTGCAAACCGATTTATCGGTTCGGCCCAATCCTTGACCTACATCCGGTCCCAAGCTTCACTTGGGATTTTCAATCCACTATCTTCTTTCAACTCGATTACACGTTCGTACAAGAGGTAATCCTCTCACTAGGATTCACTCCCCCTTACAAGCTGTAATCAACACACTGCTTGATTACACACTCTGTACTCGAAGTAATCCTCTCACTAGGATTCACTCCCCCTTACAAGTTGTAATCAACACAATGTGTTTCCCACTCAAGATCACCCAATCTTGAGTAACTCTCGAATAGATAGAATGATTACAATAAATCTTCTCTCTCGAAGTGAATAAATGAACACGAAGAATAATACAAATCATCTCACTCTCTAATTTGTCTAGACATGAAAAACGAGTGTAAATGATGTAAAAATCGAGTATCAAGCATATTGAAGATGTAAGCTTGTGTCTCTACGTTTTTTGCTTGAATCTGTCTTCTATTTATAGGTAGAGATCAATATATGACCGTTGAGAAGATTCAATGACTTTGTTGGATAAAGAAATATAGCCGTTAGAAACTTGGCGTTGGTTAGAACTTTTGCAATCTTTAACTTTTTGATGTTTGAACCAAATCGATATTTTGAAGGTTTGCTTCTAATCCTTCATTTTAATCATCTGAAACTCACTAAAAAAGTGGTTAAACATGTCTAGGAACATTAGAGATTAATCATAGGAAGTATTAAGATCAAACAAGAAGGTATTGCAAATTCGTCGATTTGAAATTTGAAGTCGCGAAGAAACCTGGAGGTTTTTTCTGGAAACCTGGAGGTTTTCAAAACCGAGAAAAGTCATTTGCTCTCTGTTTGCCCAAACCTGGAGGTTTCTCTCAAAACCTGGAGGTTTTTCAAAAGTGGAAATTCTGAATTTTTTTGCCAAACAAAACTGGAGGTTTTTTCACAAACCTGGAGGTTTTGAAAATAGTGAAAAAATGTTTTCTCTGGATGCCCAAACCTGGAGGTTTTTTCACAAACCTGGAGGTTTTGAAAATCAGTGAAAAAGGTTTGCTCTAAACCTGGAGGATGCCGTAAACCTGGAGGTTTCTCCAAAACCTGGAGGTTTTCACTTAAATCTGAAAATTCTCGAGATTTGAGCCAAAAACAATTTGAGAAACCTGGAGGTTTTCACCAAAACCTGGAGGTTTTGGAGGTTTTGAAAACTTGGAAAATTCTTGGTCAATCTTAAACTCAAGTTTATATGTCCAAGCTCGAGGTGAGAATCCATTGCAAGAAGAATCAGCTCCAAACTCATTGCATTATGTCCGTTATGATCGATGAATAAAAGGCTGTTCTTGATCAGCGTTTTTGCAACGTCCTGAGCTGACTGTCAACTTTCGAGGGACATATCTCCTTGGTATGAACTTTGTTTTGGTCCATTCAAGTCTTGATGGAAAGCTCTGTGAGTCTACTTTCATATGCCACTGATTTTAGCTCAATCGGATTTTTCGTTTGTGAGATACATCCAAAATACTGAAGGTGGGTCTGGACTGTGACGTTGATTCTTGTGGAAACTTGTAAAAATCATATCTCCTTGATCTGAACTCCTTTGGGCTTGAATTTTATATCAAAATGACGCATTGGGAGTCTAGTTTCATATGCCACTGGTTTCACCTCAATCCGATCTCTGGTTTGAGAGATATCACCAAATTACCAGACGTCGCCCGTGCTGAACGTGAAACAGTGAAGCTGAAAAGCTGATGTTGGCTGAAACCTCGAGGTTTTGGCTGAAACCTCGAGGTTTTGGCTGAAACCTCGAGGTTTTGGCTGAAACCTCGAGGTTTGCTAGTCCAGAGACACTAGAGACGCTGAAGACACTCAAACCTCGAGGTTTGTACTCAAACCTCGAGTTTTCTCATCCTAAACCTCATATTTGCTTGATTTAAACTCGAATTGACTCATTCCAACTTCCATATGATCTTGGAGCCTCCTAGCATCAATATAAGAACTTGAATAATGATATCTTCATTCCATTCAGCAAGTTCTTCCTTCTTCCATCTCCCAACTTGATCATTCTTCATCATTTAACTTGAGCTCATCATTCTCTCAGACTTCTTCCTTCTTCAATATCCATAAAGTGATGAAACTTCATTCCAACTTTCGCTTATCATATAGACTTCAGTATCACAAGAACTTGAATGTTGATATTCCTATTATATTGTGCAAGTTCTTTTGATAACATCTTTCTCTAGTCTCTTCTCTTCTTCTTGGTTATCCTCCAAAATCCATTGATAGCATCTTGCTTTCTTGACAACCTCTCTGAGATACTTCTTTCTTTCATCTCTTATCTCCTTCTTGATCATTCTCCTTAATTTAACTTGGACTAATCTACATTAAACATAGTAGTTAGTCAATGTAGGAGATAACTATATTACTCAATATATTACTCAACCTTTTTGCTTTTAATAATTGCACTATATAAGACATCATCAAAACTAATCAAAACCAACATTCTCCCCCTTTTTGATGATGGCAAATACTATAAGAAAAATATGTATAAATGAGAAAATATATTAGACCCAACATTTTTTTCTTGCCATTCTCTCCCCCTTATTTGTCATTAGCAAAAAGTTGAAGTAAAGTAGAAATGCTTAGAGAGACAAATATGAAACCATATTAGAAAGAGTTAAAGAACTGATTTTCTCTCCCCGATTGAAAGTGTTTTCATTCTAAATAAGATGCAATTTGGAATGTTTTTATGAAAACACATTTGAAAGAATTTGGAGAGGTTTTCAAGACAACTTTCACAATTAAAGCATATAGATACCAAACATGTGCAAAATTTCGATTTGAATATAAAAAGATAGAGATTAGAAATGCTCATGTAGGTTCTGCAAATTGATGAATAATCGATGAGGTCCATCTGCTAGCCTTGAAATCTGTGATGTGCTCTAAATAGCCTCTGAGATGTGAAATGAGACTAAAGTACTGGCTACTTGAGTTGTATCTCATCTGAATGAATATGATCAGTACTCGGCTTCCATCCTTTGCTTTTTCTTCATAGATCATCCATGTAAAGCACATCTCGGCTTCAAAGATTGATCGCCAAGGATGTAACACAACCAATTCTCCCGTGATGAATTGAAAACTTTCTTTGCAAAAGAGATTTGTTAGTGCAACCAGATATCAAAGTATTCCTTTCCAAATGATATTTTCAAATAAAGATAATGAAAGGAAAATATGATATTAATTCATCATCAAAACTAATAAAAGATAATGAATGCGAGATGAGTATACTTAAAAGGGTTTTTCTTCAAATAAAGTGATGAGCTTTTATAGTATAAAACACATATGAATGTGAAACTCCCCCTTAATGAATGCATGACTAAAATGTGAAGTTCCCTTTCATGATACCAAATAATAATATGACACCAAATGTTATGAGGTTTGGAATTCCTTTTTGGACATAACATGGTATCTCGAATTGAGAACTTTCAAGTTCACTTGGGTGGACTTGAAATTGGTATGAAGAAATCACTTATGCCTTTTATGATGATAAAAGAGTTTAAAGCATAAGGATCATTTTTAAAAATAAGTGTTCTCAAGCTAAACTTCATGAGATAAAATTTGAATGAAATCAAGTTAGCCTAACATGATTATGAGATATGCACATTATTCCAAAATACAATACCTCACTCAAATAATATCGTAATCACTTGAGTCATAAATCCTTTGCACATTGATATGATCAATATTGAGGATCTCTAGATGTGAATGAGCTTCAAGAGGATGAGTCTCTATAACCATTTGCTCTTAATGCATCTTAGAAGCGAGAAATCCCAAATGAGCTTTGAATAGGATCTCAAAATTAGTTTTATGCTCATAGCTTCTCATCAAGCTAGTATGCTCCTTATCATCTTGATATAGGCCTCTTGCTAGTGATGGGATGTCACTCAAGTGATGTCACAGAATTTGCTGACATAGGCACTAGAAATGGTCTATTCTATTTGCCTATGTTCTTTGTATTCGACAACGAACACTTTGGTCAACTCCGCAAAAATAATGTTCTTTGGTACTCAATGATCCTTGAGTCCACACAAGATTAGACATGACAACTCTTATGCTCTTATAAGATTAAATCATATGATATTTAAGCAAAGAGTACAATAAGCCAATAAAAGACCAAAATATAATTTTACCCAATCAAATAAGTTCAAACCAATGAATCGAAAAGGGTAATAATTAAATGATATCAAGAATGTTGTTTCTCGATGACAATTTATAAATACACTTTATGCAAAAAGATGTCATTGATAAAATGTATTTAAGATTGATCAATGGGCATAGAAAATCTTATCCATAGATAAGCATTTATCAACTCACAGTTCATGAATGAGATTAGATTTTTCAATAATGATAATGAACTATGCAAATAGTTTCAAATCTCAAATGTTCTTTCAAAAATGTGATAATGCATTATGAAATCAAAATTTTGATGGATGAAAGATTCATTTTTGAAACATGTTTGAAAACAATGCTCATTATAAACATGGTGGAAGTTAATTAATTAGAATGAGTCAGAATGCTTCAGATTTTAGAGAACATGTTGAACATTGAAGTTAACATGTTGAAGAATTTTCTGAAAAGCCAAAGTCATGAAAGTAAAGCATTATCAAGACATGCTTAGCACAACATATATAAGCTTAATGACTTTGCTATTGACAAAGAGATAATCTTGCCTTAGAGAGTAGAGTCTTGAAAATATAAGAACATTCAAGGCAAGAGTATGAATATGCGAGAGATAGTTACTCAGAATATAGATGAACACAAATCTTGATGTATTTGAGTAACACAAGGAATACTAGGATTCATGGACGATGAAGTACAAACTCATTAATCCAAATGATTAGAGTTCCATAATATTATCCTAGTAAGTTATTCCATATAATGGTTAATGCACTAAAATTTAATGCATTAATGAACATTCATAATGCTTGGAGTAACTTGACCAATAAGAATTTATCCAATAAGCATGAGATTTTCACAAATTGAATTCTCTTATTGAGATAAACTTGAAACTCATATGTGATTAACTTGTTAGACATAAGGTCCAACTAGTTAGATAATGAAACTAAAGAGTTCAAGCAAAAACATTTAATTCCAAAATCAATGTGTGAATGATAGGGAAAACTCAATTGGACAAATTTGAAGCATATCCAACATTCAATATACAATATTAACTTCCAATTTGAAACATTATTTGAATGCAATCAAAGTATGGATATGTTTTCAAAGCATTTGTATGCATTTTCTCAAAAACAATGTGAGTTGAAATCCAAACAAATTTTACACTTGTGCATTTCAAAAACATGAACTTAGAAAGTTATGCACAAATTCATTTATGGTCCATTTAGCAATCTGAAAACATTTTGAAAAATATAAATGATTGATTGCTAAAGGAATGCAATGATGGACAAGTATTCATTACCCAAAAGTGAATTTCATATAATCAAAATATGGGGTAAGGATTAGATATCACCGTAATTCCTCTTGTCCTCATAGAAGCTTGCTTGGTTGAGATGGATTGGTGTAGATAACTCCTTTTTCGGTGTTCACCATCAACATTAAGCATAGCTTGTTTAGCTTTCTCAAGACTAGGATTATTTCTCTATGTTACATTCTTGAGAAGCTTCCTTTGATCCTACAAAACCGTATAAATCTTTTTCTTTCTTGGTATCCAACCTTGGATCCAATCATCGTTAGCTTGTAGGAACCAAAATTCACATGCTCTTATAAATATAATTAATTCAGAATAATTGAGCAAAGTGAATTAAACATGAGTTTATGCATAAAAAAATACTTTCTTTTCAAATCATCATGTATGCATAAAGAATTAAACTATTGAACATTGCAATTTCTTTCAAAAATAGATCGGGATGTGAGAAACCAGTTTTTAAAGAAAATAATTTGCAATGCTCATTCCTAAGGCTACAAGATATAAAACCTCAAAAAAATTTCAGATGATAGCATAGGAGGAGGTTTTACCATTGTATACCTTTGGGTTAGGTATTTGGAGGATTGACTTTGCTTACCCATTGCCTCTTCCTATCACATTGACTCTTCATATGTCTTTCAATGGGTGTCTGCAAAGCTCTCTCAGAAGATATAGACTTCCAGAGTCTTCTATTTGAAACTTGAGAGATTCTCCTCTTCTTGTTCTCCTCAAGATAGATGAATGGTACTCTATGGTAATTTGTTCTTGAGGTAGATGATACTCTTCTTACTTGTATCCATTGCTTTTCATGATTTGACCTTCTAGTTCCAGCAATGGGTGCCCCAAGGGTTCTCCCATTTGATATGGATGCTATGATCTTCTTCATTGGAGCATGAGAAACTCTTGGCTTCTTTTTCATCTTTTCTCGTACCTTTATGTCCATTGATTTTCAAATCATCCTGTACACATAAAGCACTATATGGACATTTTGGTATCCACTTATACTTGCGTGCTTGACCATTAGTATTGGACCTTGCTTGTCCTTTCAAAACCCAACCAAATTTATTTCTCACATTAGAATTTCTCCTAATATAGTATGTGTGAGAAATATGGCTA
The DNA here is from genome assembly GCA_019022655.1 of Acacia acuminata. NCBI lineage: Eukaryota > Viridiplantae > Streptophyta > Magnoliopsida > Fabales > Fabaceae > Acacia > Acacia acuminata. The sequence continues at coordinate 59,306 of JAFJYI010000533.1, forward strand.
TATTTTCCACCATAATTGCAAATAATAGAATGATGCCTATTATGAACAGTTTTTGCAAGAATTGTGTGGGTCTAGAGTGGAAAATTCAAATGACTCTTATTTGTGTATTCTTTCTTCCCAATGATTTTCCAGCATCATTTTCAAAATATGTTTGTTTTTCAAAATAGAATCAATGATTGGTTGAAAAACAATTTTATGCAATTGTTTGAAAATCATTTTTCTTTTCTACACAAGAAGAATTGGAATTGTTTACCACATGTGTATCTTGAGCTCTAGATAATGATTGATCACAATCTTCCATGAGCTCTTCTTGGGAATCTTCTTCCTCTTGTTCTTTTGTGTTGATTGGATCATAGAAGTATTCAATGATTTCTCCTTCTTCATTCTCCACTTCCAATTGTTCATCGATTGTGGATACGCAGCTTATAGTTTCAGATGAACTGTCAACACTTTCAACTTCCACATACTTGTTAGAAGCATATATAGAATCAAGAGTATCCCAGATTTCTTTAGCACTAGAGCAAAACTTGATTTTCTCAAAATCATTTTCGGTTAAAGCATCATGAAGAATTTTCATTGCTCTAATGTTCAATGAAAACATTTTCTTTTCTTTTTCTGTCCAATCCTTTCTTGGTTTGAAATCAAAAACGTTTGTAAAAACATTCCACATATGAAAATCGTTGCTTTGATAAAACTAGTCATTCTAGCTTTCCAAAACCAAAAATCAATATCTTTGAAAGATGGTGGAATGGTATAATCAAAACCTTTTGAAAACGAGGAACACCCAAAATCAGCCATTGAAACTCTTGAGACGGTTAAGTCCTTTAAACAAGAGCCTAGCTCGATACCAAATGTAAGAACCTATTTGAACCCAAGAGGGGGGGTGAATTGGGTGAAGTATAAAAATTTAGGAACTTTGAAAATCTTTTCGTAACTTATCGAAATCAGTTTATAAAGCAATAATCAGTCATTCAAATATATATGCACATTCAAACATATATCTTTGGAAATGTAAGAGATAAGGGAAGAGAATGTGCAAACCGATTTATCTTGGTTCGGCCCAATCCTTGACCTACATCCAGTCCCCAAGCTTCACTTGGGATTTTCAATCCACTATCTTCTTTCAACTCGATTACACGTTTCTATACAAGAGGTAATCCTCTCACTAGGATTCACTCCCCTTACAAAGTGTAATCAACACACCGCTTGATTACACACTCGTACTCGAAGTAATCCTCTCACTAGGATTCACTCCCCTTTACAAGTTGTAATCAACACAATGTGTTTCCCACTCAAGATCACCCAATCTTGAGTAACTCTCGATAGATAGAATGATTACAATAAATCTTCTCTCTCGAAGTGAATAAATGAACAACGAAGAATAATACAAATCATCTCACTCTCTAAGTTTGTCTAGACATGAAAAACGAGTGTAAATGATGTAAAAATCGAGTATCAAGCATATTGAAGATGTAAGCTTGTGTCTCTACGTTTTTTGCTTGAATCTGTCTTCTATATATAGGTAGAGATCAATATATGACCGTTGAGAAGATTCAATGACAAAGTTTTGTTGGATAAAGAAATATAGCCGTTAGAAACTAGCCGTTAGAACTTTTGCACAACTTTTGATGTTACCCGAACCAAATCGATATTTTGAAGGTTTGCTTCTAATCCTTCATTTTAATCATCTGAAACTCACTAAAAAAGTGGTTAAACATGTCTAGGAACATTAGAGATTAATCATAGGAAGTATTAAGATCAAACAAGAAGGTATTGCAAATTCGTCAGATTTGAAATTTTGAAGTCGCGAAGAAACCTGGAGGTTTTTCTGGAAACCTGGAGGTTTTCAAAACCAAGAAAAGTCATTTGCTCTCTGTTTGCCCAAACCTGGAGGTTTCTCTCAAAAAACTGGAGGTTTTTCAAAAGTGGAAATTCTGAATTTTTGGAAACCGGAGGTTTTTTCACAAACTTGGAGGTTTTGAAAACTAGAGAAAAACTTTGCTCTCTGGATGCCCAAAACCTGGAGGTTTTTTTTTCACAAACCTGGAGGTTTTTTGAAAATGGAGGTTTTGTGAAAAACTTTGCTCTCTGGATGCCGACAAACCTGGAGGTTTCTCCAAAACCTGGAGGTTTTCACTTAAATCTGAAAATTCTCGAGATTTGAGCCAAAAATAAAACCTGGAGGTTTTCACCAAAACCTGGAGGTTTTGAAAACTTGGAAAATTCTTGGTCAATCTTAAACTCAAGTTTATATGTCCAAGCTCGAGGTGAGAATCCATTGCAAGAAGAATCAGCTCAAACTCATTGCATTATGTCCGTTATGATCGATGAATGAAGGCTGTTCTTGATCAGCGTTTTTGCAACGTCCTGAGCTGACTGTCAACTTTCGAGGGACATATCTCCTTGGTATGAACTCCGTTTTGGTCCATTCAAGTCTTGATGGAAAGCTCTGTGAGTCTACTTTCATATGCCACCTGATTTTAGCTCAATCGGATTTTTCGTTTGTGAGATACATCCAAAATACTGAAGGTAGGTCTGGACTGTGACGTTGATTCTTGTGGCAACTTGTAAAAATCATATCTCCTTGATCTGAACTCCTTTGGGCTTGAATTTTATATCAAAATGACGCATTGGGAGTCTAGTTTCATATGCCACTGGTTTCACCTCAATCCGATCTCTGGTTTGAGAGATATCATCGAATTACCAGACATCGCCCGTGCTGAACGTGAAACAGTGAAGCTGAAAAGCTGATGTTGATGTTGGCTCGAAACCTCGAGGTTTTGGCTGAAACCTCGAGGTTTTCACTGAAACCTCGAGGTTTGCTAGTCTAGAGACACCGAGACGCTGAAGACACTCAAACCTCGAGGTTTGTACTCAAACCTCGAGTTTTCTCATCCTAAACCTCATATTTGCTTGATTTAACTCGAATTGACTCATTCCAACTTCCATATGATCTTGGAGCCTCCTAGCATCAATATAAGAACTTGAATAATGATATCTTCATTCCATTCAGCAAGTTCTTCCTTCTTCCATCTCCCAACTTGATCATTCTTCATCATTTAACTTGAGCTCATCATTCTCTCGCAGCTTCTTCCTTCTTCAATATCCATAAAGTGATGAAACTTCATTCCAACTTCGCTTATCATATAGACTTCAGTATCACAAGAACTTGAATGTTGATATTCCTATTATATTGTGCAAGTTCTTTTGATAACATCTTTCTCTAGTCTCTTCTCTTCTTCTTGGTTATCCTCCAAAATCCATTGATAGCATCTTGCTTTCTTGACAACCTCTCTGAGATACTTCTTTCTTTCATCTCTTATCTCCTTCTTGATCATTCTCCTTAATTTAACTTGGACTAATCTACATTAAACATAGTAGTTAGTCAATGTAGGAGATAACTATATTACTCAATATATTACTCAACCTTTTTGCTTTTAATAATTGCACTATATAAGACATCATCAAAACTAATCAAAACCAACATAATTTTTTCAAATGCTTTGTCCTTGCTCTCCTTCGGAATCTTTTTCCAATCGTGGAAAAAGATCGGGAACCATCCCCAACCCCCGCTAAATTCGGACAAGAATCGGTTCAACAAGTGACTACCGTTGCTGATCGGTTGGTCCATGCGTGTTCCAGGGGACTACGACGTGATACCCGTCCATTTGAGTGACCGTGGTAACATCAAAGCATCCTACCGCCGATATTCCCATGATCATCTGCACAATTAAAAAAATTTATTGTGTTAAATAAATTTTAATTACACGTAAAGGAATTTAAATTTATTTTTCGCCAAAAAACTAATTATATTTACCTTGGACATTGTTGGTCGATTTTCTTGATGGCAAGTGAACCAGTCGAACAAGTAATAAAGAGTAAGTAGAGTATCATCCCACAGAGACTGAGATACCGAGGAGTAACGTGCAATTGCTATGACAGTTGTGAAAGCATGAAGTAAATATAATGGTTGTGATGGTTGTGTTCTTATGTTACTAGCAAACGTAAACAAAATAATTGTAACGAGAGAAGATATCAGTGAGAAGTTAGGCTGGACGCAGAATCATCCTTAAGTGCATCAATCCCCCAGTTGCTCTACCCAATGCTATAGCATCTATACTGTACAGCTTCCGCAATTGCTATAGCATAGCTACCATTTACAAAGCTATTTGGTTAACCCACCTCTATAGTCTACTGAAGCTTCCACGTTTGATACTTATGATGCTAACTATACTCCTTCCATATTCCTATGGCAACTTTCTAGTCAGAAGATCCGTGCTACGCTCAAGGTGTTATGGTTATTAGAGGTAGACCCATTCCTGAAGCCTACAATAATAGGTCTAGCCGTGCACGGGCCGCCTAGGAAACACTGTTTCTCAGAGGTCTAACCCCAACTCCTTGCTAGTAAGCTGAGGCCACAAATCTAGCCCTTAACTTCCGTTAACCGACTATTAATAAAAACGATGATATGCAAACCAAATTTATTGAATTAAGAACTTGCAACTGGGTTCATTCAACACTTAAAGACTCATCCTTGTCTAGCCATATAAAGTTCAGTTCATGACTGACGAGGGACACACAAAACAGACATTAACAGAATGACCCATGATCGAGAACACGAAGATAAAAAGAAATTTCTGGCGGAATGTCAGACGGCGTGGTCGAGGTCCTGTCACGTCACCACTCCACGTCTTCTTCGTTCCGTCGTACTGCATGGAAGGATGCTGGGTTATCTGGAAATCTCGTACTCTTGTGAAATCTCTCACTCTTCTCTTGAGTCTGTTGAAAGTTAGATTCTGGTTCTAGGGCTCTCCGAATCCCTTAGGGTTGGTGCTGCCGTTTCCTTTTATAATCAGACTTTTCTTGTGGCGTAAGTCACAGCGAGCTGGGCCTTTCCTAATCCATCGGGATCTATCATATCTCTTGATCCGAGTAGGTTGCTTCTGTTGATTCTGCGGGATTCTCCAAATCTGTTAGTTTCAATCCTCCGAATCTTCTATTCCGTCACGTCAGCAACCTATCTGTCAATATCGCCCTTTTATTTATTCCTGAAACCATCTGAGTCAAAAAGTCAGAAAATATGCCGCATAGCATTGCGTCCTTTACTTTGCTATAGCATTCAGGATGCCTTGTATTGCACTTCGAATCGCTGTCAGAATGCTATAGTATCGTATCTGCCCTGCTATATGATTTCCCTTAAAACAAAGTAAATTGTTTCATTCTTAGCACATGCAAATAATTCCTACTCTTTAGTCCCTATATCATGAATGTATGCCTTTTTGCTTGGATTATCTGCAGTTAAGCTTGTATTTAACATTCAATTCAGTTAATAAGTATAGGGAAAACATGGTGCGTTTTGTGCTCATCAGACATCCACCAGAAATCCGGTTGAACGCGAAGCCGACGGTCAGGGGTTCCCCTGGTCCCGTTCGTTTTCCTGGTCGATAAAATGCTCCGCCTCCGCTATAGGAATGTCAATATGGATCTCCTCATCTTTGAGGTCGTCGAACGACAGACTTGCACCTCGTGATCCCCCTACGGTCTCTAGGGTCTCTGGGTTTGGGATTGGCTCATTGGCAAAGAGGTGTTCAAACTCGGTCCCCACCTCAGGGGGCGGAGGGGGAATATTTAGAGGCCCACGCCCTCTCTTACGGTCCCCTCTGCTACTACTGCCCCTTATAGGCCTTTTCTCCTGTTCAACAGCATGATGTTCAAAGGTACAAGTTGGAAAGGTAAAAAGGTGAAAAATCAAAATTTTGCGTGCGTTATTTTGAAAATGACGTGGGTTGTTAAAAAACCGCTACATTTTGTAGTGGTTTTACCAATTAACCGCTACAAAGTTAAACATTTTGTTGCGGTTTTGTATAAACCGCTTCAACAACCGTGACAAATATGCCTCGTTCTTCGTGAAATTTTGTAGCGGTTGTATAACCGCTACAAAATATAAAACCTTTGTGATTCATCACGTTTTATAAGTAACCACTACAAATTGTTTGTCTTTTGCCATTCTGTAATGGTTGTTATGACCAACCGCTACTAATTGAAATTTTTTGTAAATTTTTTTTTCCAAACTAATAACTTTACCGAGTTTAAGACTCTATAAACTTATTAGTTTGGTGAAAATAATTAGAATAAGTTTCTCGAGTCAATTTAATTGTTTTTTTTTTAATTTTTCCCAAATGAGTTGAAAGTAATAAGATTACTGAAAATAATCCAATATGCCCATGAAGATTCAGATTCATTATAACCACTAATCTCCCAAGAAAAACTCAGCGACTCATTTTGATCAAAGATATTTTCCGAGAGAATGGTGGTTATAATGAAACCCAATTTTCTACCGATTCGCATGTTGGACCATCTTTAGAAGAGTAGAAGTCTTCAAGTCAAAGGAATAAGTAAATTTGGATTGTCACTGAAGGAACATCCTCGGCTTCAACGATGAGAAGAGAGGCAAATATCTGCAATGCTCATCTCTCGAGATCAGGGCTGCAGATATTTGCATGTCTTCGACATCCAAGCCAAGAATGTTCATTCAGCGACAATCCAGATTTAGAAATTTTTTGATTATTTGTAATTGATGTACGGACTGAGACGTTATAAATAGCATTAATTTTTGTAGTGGTTTTCACTAAAACCGCGATAAACATACAAAATTTGACGCAGTTAATGTGTCGCTGTACTTTGACCACGACAAAACTGTGTCGTTTCACTTTTCTGCGGTGGTTTTTTTGGTATAACTGCTACAAATTAATCGAGACAAAGTTCGCGCCATTGTGTGCCCACACTGGTGCCAATTTTGTAGCGGTTATTCCAAATTAACCTCAACAAAGTTCGCGCCATTACGTGCCAAGCTGGCGCCAAATTTGTAGCGGTTTTATTTCGTGTAACCGCTACAAATTTCGTGGCAAACATGGCCGCCTTTTGGAGTAAAGAACAGCATGAAGTACAAGGTTCAGGGAGAAGCACTCGGCTGAAGCCAAAGGAATTATCTCCCAGATTTGCTATAGCATCCACCATCCTTTCCTATCTCACAACACTAAGCCATCCTCACATTACAACCCAAGAAGTCCTTTGGATGAACGAATACTTAGAATGCTAGGAAGTAATCTTGGAACTTTGACAAGGCTATGGATCTTCTGGGCTCGTTGACAAGAGAGAAACAAAAATCCCTGGGTAAGCGAGTGTAAACACTGGAACTTGAGAGCCCCTTAAGACTTCTTCATCTAAACAATATCACGCTTTATGAGCGGTTGGCACTGGGCAGTGGGATTGCCAAAAAGGGGATGGAAACTGAAAGCAAGCGTGCAAGCAAGGTTATAATGACAAGAGTACTACGGCTATGAGTTTTTATTCGCTTTATCTTATTTTACCCAGGAGTGCAAAAATCTAAGTGTGGGGTTATTTGATGAGCACAAATAGTACCATGATTTCCCTATATTTACTGACTGAATTGAATGTTAAATACAAGCTTAACTGCAGATAATCTAAGCAAAAAGGCATACATTCATGATATAGGGACTAAAGAGTAGGAATCATTTGCATGTGCTAAGAATGGAACAATTTACTTTGTTTTTAAGGAAATCGTATAGCGAGCGGATACGATGCTATAGCATTCGACAAAGCGATTCGAAGTGCAATACAAGGCATCCCGAATGCTATAGCAAAGTAGAGAACGCAATGCTATGCGGCATATTTTCTGACCTTTTTACCCAGATGATTTCAGGAATAAAATAAAGGGTGATATTGACAGATAGGTTGCTGACATAACGGAATAGAAGATGCGGAGGATCGGAACTAAAAGATTTGAAGAATCCCTTAGAATCAACAGAAGCAATCTACTCGGATCAGAAGATATGATAGATCCTGATGGATTAGGAAAGGCCCAGCTTGCTATAACTTATGCTGCAAGAAAAGTCTGATTATAAAAGGAAACAACAGAGCCAACCCTAACAGAGTCGGAGAGCCCTAGAGCAAGATTCTAACTTTCGGCAGACTCGAGAGAAGAGTGAGAGATTTCACAAGAGCATGAAACTTCCAGGACAACCCAGCATCCTTCCCTGCAGTACGACGGAATGAAGAAGACGTGGAGCGGTGACGTGACAGTACCTCGACCACGCCGTTGGAAATTCCATCAAGCTTTCTGTTTTCCCTTTCTTTTAATCTTTGTTTTTCAATCATGGGTCATTCTGTTAGTGTCTGTTTTGTGTGTCCCTCGTCAGTCATGAACTAAACTTTATATGGCTGGACGAGGATGAGTCTTTAAGTGTTGAATGAACCCAGTTGCAAGTTCTTAATTCAGTAAATTTGGTTTGCGTATCAGTGTTTTAATTACTAGTCGGTTAACAGAAGTTAAGGGCTAGATATGTGGCCTCAGCTTACTGGCAAGGAGTTGGGGTTAGACCTCTGAGAAACAGCGTTTGCTAGGCAGCCCGTGCACGACTTGACCTATTATTGTAGGCTTCAAGAATGGGTCTACCTCTCATAACCATAACACCCTGAGTGTAAAGCAGGTATGACTAGAAAGTTGCCATAGGAATATGGAAGGAGTATAGTTAGTATCATATGTATCGGACGCGGAAGCTTCGGTAGATAATAGAGGTGGGTTAACCAAATATCTTTGTAGTTGGTAGCTATGCTGTAGCAATTGCGGAAGCTGTACAGTATAGATGCTATAGCATTGGGTAGAGCAACTGGGGGATTGATGCACTTAAGGATGATTCTGAGTCCAGCCTAACCTCTTACTGATATCTTCTCTTGTTCATAGATATTTTGTTTACATTTGCTAGTAGCATAGTTACGAAACCCCTCAACCAATTATATCTATTTTCTGTTTTCACTGGCTTGTCATAGCATCGGTGCGTCACTCCTCGATATCTCAGTCTCTGAGGGACGATACTCTACTTACACTTTATTACTTGTTCGACTGGTTCACTTGCCATCAAGGAAATCGACCAAGAGATGTCCATCCTTCCAATTAGAGTGAAGGAACCTTGCTGATTGTGCTGATGAGTTCATTCTGTATCATAAAGTTGAGATTATAAATTAATTGCATAAGCTTTAAGGAAACTAAAACACACTTAAATCCCAACTTTATATTAACTACTCACAATCTTTGCAGCGACCACTTCAACGACCGAATTTATGAATTTTCCTCCTTTCATCCTCACTTCCTTCCATTTTCTATGACATGAGGCATGAGGCGGGGCCTGCACGATAATACTAGGATCTGATTTTGCTGCTCCCTTCATTTTTTTCATCAACATGTATGATCTTCTTTTCAAGCTTTCGATAACCCCTACGAGACATAGTATGATCATAGATATTTTTGGCTCGCCTCTCTTAATTTGCTTGACTTAATTCTGTTAGTTCTCTATTTGATGTTTTGATGATGATTAAGTTTAAAAAGAACATATGATTGAGAAAGATAAGAAAAACAACTTTAAAACCAGTTAAAATGACGTTTAACAGAAGAAACATTTTTGCTGTCATTTTGGCTCGAGTTAATGTTACAGACTCGAGCCAAACACGCAAGTCACTATCGCCAAAATTCCTCTCGGACTCGAGCCTGTCAAGAGGTTGCCTCGAGTCAGGCCGAGGTCTCGAGCCTAGCAAATTCTCTAACTCGAGTCAATGCGTGATAATCCTAAAATTCTTTAAGCTTTAATATTGTCTGACTCGAGCCTTCCAAATGCTCACCTCGAGTGTGGGGCTAGACTCGAGCTAGAACTTTGAGACACTCGAGCCCGGAGTTCAAGTTCAAAGCGATGGTCTTCTGAACCTTAAACCGTGACTCGAGCTTACCTTTGTGCCTCGAGTCTTAGCGCTGACTTGAGCCTCCCATATTGACTCGAGTTATCGTGCTTCAATACCATTCATCAGTCTTCTATGATTGACTCGAGCCTGGCATATAGGTGACTAGAGTTTATGGCTAGACTCGAGCCAAGGAAATTTCTTTGCCTCGAGTCGAGAACATTTTTTTTTTGAAATGTTCTTCATGCTTTCACCATACATCAACTCGAGGCTGAAAAATGTGTGACTCGAGTTCAGTCTAGACTCGAGCCAAGGAATCATCCGCCTCGAGTCAAGAACGATTTTCAAATATTCTTCTTCTATTTCTGCTACTTCAACTCGAGCCAACAAGAATGATGACTCAAGCCTAAGTCATCTCTGTTTTTAGCGAATGCCTATCTAAAATCTTTGGCTCTCTGATTATGACTATGGTTTCATCATATCATCTTGTATTGATATTCTTAACTTGATTTAATGAGTTTTTTTAATGAGTTTCAGTTAATTAGAACATAGATTGTCTCAAGATTTTGAATAAAGCAGTCATGTCAGAATGCATTAAATGCGTTTCCTATTTTGAGACCATATCCAACAGACAAACCTCTGGGCATCCGAAAGACATTTTGACCAAGATAGTTTCATTCCTTTTGCTGGGTTCTTAACAGACATAATTGCAGGAACAAAAGGAATTAATGAATATTACAGCTGGGTTTATAGAGCTTTCGTGCTTAAACTCCAATGGACATATTGAAGAAAACCTAACGGCTACTTTCAAGCTTCATCAATGGTCATTAAATGCAACATCTATAAATTCCTGAAGCTTTGAATTCTCAACTACCAAAACGCTGTGCATTCAATTCAAATTTATTACTACTCACTGTTTCAACTGTTTTATTAACTTGTACTTCAGTGTTCAATACCTTATCTAATCGTGAGGAGTTCTAAAACACTTATCTCATTTTCAGTTGTATCTTAAGGTTGAGGAACCTTAAGAGAGGGTGTATCAATTACAACTTGTAAGGGGGAGTGGAGTCTGAGTGAGAGGACCATTCTTCATTTATAGAGTGTGTAATTGTTCTTGAAAGATAGTGGAATCCCAAGTGTTCTGGGGACTGGACGTAGGTCAAAGTATTGAACCGAACCAGTATAAGTTGTCTTGTGTTCATTTCTCTTATCTGTCTCTGTTTTGTTTATATTTGTGAAAGGTTTAAGAAATTTTTTTTAAATTCACCTATTCACCCCCTCTAGGTGATATTCCATCTTCAAATTCCTATGAACATAGAATAAAGAAAATTGACTTAGTGATGAATAATAAATTGAAATAAAATGTGTCATGCTCTAATTAACAACCTATACCTAAAATTTGGGATCCCGTCGTGATGCCACAAACAATCTCCAGTCTTATATAGAAATAAAAGGATAATCAACACAAGGTTCCTAATGTCTCTTAGGCCCTCGGATGTACTGGCATGTGAGATTATTCTTGAAGTCTTTCCACCGCTCACGATGTAACGCCCCTAATTCTAGGTCCATTATGGTGTCCAATTATGTTCCTATATCTCTTATTAAACTAATTGGCATGTAATTATCATTTATCAGAGTGCCGGTGTTTACAGATCAGAGTGATACACAACAGAGAGCATGCATTAGCATTTGGACGATGAGTAACTGATAACATATGACCAAACATATGCTTGTTAATTTAAATTTTTGGAGGAATATACGCGTGATACAATTTAAAATAGTTAGGGTTAATCCCTTTAGAGAATCTTTGTTGTACAATTATCCCAAATCAATGTCGGTGGAATAGTTAGTATTTACAATCCCAAAATAGCGGATAATAAATTTTTCCTTAAATTAATCCCCTCCTTCGTGGTCTTTATTAGCTGACCCAGTTGTACCGCCTTACTTCCCAATTCAGAACATTTTTCCTGAATCTTTAGGCATAAATGAGATTCATGATTGGTTGAATCTCAGGATAACAGATAATCTCATATTCAAAGTAAATCATACATGACAAATATTCCATATATTGCAGAATAAAAGAAACAACGTTCAGCAAATGTACCGCAACCAGAAACAAATAGTACACATCACATGTAATTTTAAGGGCAAAAGCACATACAAGTGCTAATTACGCATGTCCCAGACACGAATCCTTAGCGCTAGGAAAAGAAGCATACAACATTATCATATAAAACAATCATCCACAGCCAGCTGAATAAAACGCATGACTCGGGCATACAAACCCGGCCATGAATCCACAAGACATGAACATATAAGATAGACATATATAAAGGCATAAGGGATAGGAGTTTAAGTTACCAACCTCAGCTTCGCAAATGTATAAAATCTCCGGTGTTAGAAATTCAATCTTCCGTTAATATCCTAAGTAAGACCATTATAAATATTAATTTCCTTTTTATTTTGTAAGGTATTAATTAAATACCATTTTAAAATATTAAAAGTGTTTTTTTGTGTCCCTTAAATTACTCTTTAATCCATAAAGGACAAGTCTTTCATCTTTGACTTTATTGTGCTTTATTTGATCGGGCGGTTCGAAAGGCATGGTTTTCAGCATGTCTCCAGATAGGGCCCCCCACTAGTCCGGCTAGCTAGTGAGCGGTTCTTTCGGGCGAGAAGCGGGCCGGGCCCGTAGGGCGGGCGTCTCCCGCAACGCAAGCTGCATTGTTCGCCACCACCCGAGAAGCAAAAGATTCGAGAGTCCATGATTTTTCCTCATTTTTGTCCAAAAATTTTCAGTAACTTTGAAAAATCATAATTAAATACACAAAAGCCCAAATGATGTGCTCCAAAAAGCTACATGACTCTTGTCATGTATATTTTCATGAAAAAATACTCACAATAGTCAGAAACTTTTGAATCATTCCCAGAATAATAAAGTGTCTCCTTTGTTTAGATCATACTTCGAGAATTATGGGTCATTTTGAAAAATTCATATCTTTTTCTAAAAAACTCCAAAAATTACAAAATACCTGTAAATATAAATATCTTTATGTCTACTAAAAATATGAAAATTTTCATAAGAAATGGACACCATTTACTCGAGTGAAAATGCTGCCCAAAAATCATCACTACAACTGAAACACAAAAGTTGTCCATCTTATTTTATTAAATTTTAGAAAATTATAACTCTAATTCTACACTTCCATTTTATCTTTTATTTAGCTCATGTTAAATCTTATTATGTGTACTATTAACATATAAAATTTCATGTAAAAACTCAAAGGTTTCCCAATCCAAACTGGAGCACGAAAATGATCACTCATATGTGGAGTCTAGCATTTTTCAGTGCAGGTGGGTCAATTTTGAAAAATACACTCCCTTTATTCTGGTTCATTTTGGGTGTTCTTTGCCTCGTTTTAAAGCTGAAAGTGTCTACTATTTATTGCCAAAATTTCATGGTAAAATGCGTATGTTTTCCTATGAAACAGAAGCATACAAAACCACTCTATTTTCTATCCAAATAACAGAGGTGGTTATGTTTTAGTTTCTTCCTTCTTGACCAAACAGAAAACCCAACAGACTAAGGCCATGGAAACTAGAAGTAAAAAGGCTTAAAGAACTCACCATGATCGTCCTTCAAGCTTGCATGCAACGTGAGCATCATTTTTGCCTTTGTTTCCTTTAACTCCCTTCGGTTTCTTGGTCTCAGCTTCCTCTCAGTCTCCATATCTTGTTTTCTCTCTAGCCGAAGGGTTATAATTAGGGAGAGTAGGTGGCTGTTGGCTTGAGAAGCATGGGGAGGTATGGCACTTTGAAGTCATGTCAACGGTGATGAGAAGCAATGTAGTATGACGTCATTCGACTGATCTCTCACTGCCTCTACGTGTTAGATATTTACCAAAATAAATGAAGATAGAAATTAAGATATAAAGTTATAACCAAAAGTTGTTCCCATATCACACTACTACAAAAATTGGTTTTAACGTCCTTGATTGGCGTCCTATTATTAAAAAAGGAAGTAAAACAAAACGCGGTGGCATTTTTGTAATTAGGAGGTGACTTTTGGAGTCTAATTTTATTTCTTAAATGCCAAAAGTGAGCGAAAAGGAGTCTAAGTTTGAGAATTAAACTCCCTAGGTCGAAAAAAGCAAACCATTTGGAGTCTAAGTTTATTAATTAGACTCCCTAGGTTAGAATTTGGAGTCTAATATTTAGAATTAGACTCCTTAGCCATCCCAAAAAGACCCATTCCCGCGGGCCATCAATTCTCATTCTCTTGGAGCCCTCGACAAAGCACATTTTTGAATGATCTTACACTACTAGGGTTCTTCATTGTCATCTCACTTTCTCTCCTCCGTCCGTGACCTGACCTTCTCTTTCTCAGATTCATCGTAGCTTCAGGTCTCTGGCTTTGTCACGGTGAAGTCGACGGCGGACGAGGAAGGGGAAGGTGACGACGACGATGGACGCTGAACGCGAAGCGACGGCAGATTTCAAAACCTATTTCATGTCGTCATCAGTGGGCGGACGGGGAAGGCGAAGTCGACGGCAGATTTCTAAACCTATTTGGTAGGTTTCGAACTTTGCTCTTTTTGATCGATTCTTCTTCCTTTTCTATTTCTCAGTATTGGTATCGCAATTCTCTTCCTCTTTGTCATTGGTACGCGATTATTTTGAGATTGAGCTTTTGAACTTTGGTGCTCCCTCAACCCTTTTACTCCTATTTTCCTAATTTCTACCCATTGATTATTGCTGTACTACCTGTTTCTCTCTGGTTTTTGAAATTTTCTCAAGCTTGTTTGTGAAATTTGTTCATTTTCAAGAAAAGAAGTAGAATGAGCGTTGAGAATCTTGCCGAATAGTACCAATGCATATATATTTTGTTCTCAATTAAGGGTTTTAGGGGTTCAGAGGCTTCGAAGGAAGGAATTAATCCGCTTACTGAGAAATATTGTTATCAATGATACAATTTAGAAATCAGAAATTTATGCATCAGTTGTAGAGTTTGCTATGTATTCATACCTGGTATTGTTTGGGACTTGTACATGTTCGAAGAGGACTTAAATGAACGAGTTAAGCGCCATATTCATACTTGGTTGCTTACTTTGATATAATTATTGACGATGATGAATCCTTGCCTCTTGGTTTTCTCGTGTGTGTGGATTGGAAAGAGAGATGGAGAGCCTTGCTATAGAAATGTGCTATTTTTTTCAATTTAATATGTTATGGAACTGATTGTTAACTAACTAACTTCTGAGACACAACCATTCACTTAAATGAACTTATATAGTTTAGTTATATATCTTGCTCTATTTTTTTGAGAATTTATCTCTTTTCCCAAAATGTTGAATTATCTTTTTCATTTTTGTTTTTCATCTATTGTTTCTCGCTCCGTTGGGGTTATATTATCATGTTAAAGAATGGTGGTTTAATCTACCATGTTTACTGAAGCAAAGCAACATGACTTTCTTTATATGAACTTAAATAAGGATAAGTTAGTTTAAGATTAAGAAAAAGTGATTTCGGTTAGGCTAAGCATGAGAAAGTTGTCGAGAGTATAAAGGAGTTCGGGAGAATTTAGGCTAAACACATGAGGGATATGTTGCAAAAAGAATATTTTGGTAAGCTATTTGTAATAGCTTATAAGAAAAAGCTACACATTGAATTTTTCACGAAACCTTAATGATTGTGATGTATCATTGTAATAGAAATCACAAGTCGAGTTGGATTAGTTGGAATGTAACCGTTGGAAGAGATACTAAGCCTATAAATAGATGTAAACTCACTTGTATTCAATCGGGCTTGTTAGATTTAATATAATATGGATTAGTTCCAATTTCTATTCTCTATCTCTCATCTCGATTCTCTCTTCTATTTCTCTATCTCTCTTATGCTTCTCTACTTAAGGTTTATATGCGTAAGTTCCTTTAACGTGGGAAGCATAAGACATATTAAAATGGTTGGCATGGTTGACAAACTCAACAGCCGGGTGGGCCACGCTTTCAAGAGGACCCCGCTTGCTTTCCTATTATCTTATGTTTATTAGTTATAATTCATTATAGCCTGGCATTTTTGCTATTTATGATCATGGTCGGCTAAGATTGATTTGATACCAATGTCCCGTTGATTTTCTAAACACAAGTATTTATATTTAATTTGTTTAGGTGCAATATAGAGCTTAGGAAAGATTTTATGCCTGGTAATGAACTTCTACAATTACGGGGGTGAAGTTAATTGTGTCAAATGGGATCCCACGGGTCAATTGTCGGCCTCCTATCAAATGGAAAGATTTTATGCATGAGAGGAACATTCCGTGTGCCCAAAATGGAACATACACATACCCAGTTCTATTAGATGCAGATTGGGATTCAGGACATGTAAATGATAAAGAAGCTCTTTGCTTGGATGCACCATCTTATGGGAATGTTGCTAGGTTCATAAATCACAAGTATCATAATTCTACTTCTGATTGCTTGTAAGGATTCATATATTGTTGTTTCTTTTGTGAGAACTTGCTCCTAGTATATCTTGTGGGGAACGTGGAAATGAAATGGCTGAAGTATGTTTCCTTCTTGGTACTTCTAGTAAATATCTATTAATTTTCACATTGATTTAAACTAATTTAACAAATCCGTAGGTTCTTATGGACTTTCCACAACTTACAATGACATTGCCTGATGGAATTTATTCATCGATTCTCTCTTCCTATTTACGGATTTTAGTATTCATTTGATCTTGAAGATCTACTTGTAATTTCTATTGTCGTGCTTGAGTAGCATATAGCATTCTCTAGCATGAGTGAATCGATATTTTTAATAGCAAATTCAGTTGCGTTGCTTCAATTTGCCTAGCTATAACTAATTTTATTATCTTATTTAAATAGGCGAAATGCACCGATAGTGGATATCTCTGCTTACCTTGCCGCACGTTTAGCTTCTTTCTATAAAGCGTCTTTGGCAAAGTAAAATGCCTTGGAGGTCCAACGCAGTAGTGTCTCAATAGTTGGTGCTGTTTCTCCACCTGGAGGAGATTTCTCGAGATCTGTGACATCTACGACCCTCGGCCTCAAGATTCGGGTAAAAGTCTACTTCTAATGTGGTCATCAAAATGAAGTAATTGTTGGATAATGAGGGTGCCTCGGGATGCCCCCATGATACCCTCAAATTTTTGAACCATGTATGTATACAAGTGTTTATAATTTGTATTTTCACTCTATTGTTCTTCTACAATGTGTACATCCATTACGAAATTTTATTTTTTTGTTTAAAAGGTTTTACGGGGTTTGGACAATTATTTACGAAGGGAAATTGTGAGATAGTTAATATACGAAGCAATTATTTTTAAAAAAAGAACACTTAAAGGAGTCTAATTTTTATAATTAGACTCACAAAGTGAGACTTAAGGAGTCTAAGTAATTGAATTAGACTTCTAAAGTGAGACTTAAGGAGTCTAAGTATTGTTATTAGACTCCTTAAGTCATGACTTAAGGAGTCTAATTCCGACAAAATTAGACTCCTTAAGTGAGACGAGCGTATTTGTCATGACTTAAGAGTTAAGCTATGGAATTAGACTCCTTAAGTTATGACTTAAGAGTCTAACTCCGAACTTAGACGCCTTATGTTAGGCGTCTAATTTTAAAATAGGACTCCTTAAGTTTTCCCTACGGAGCCCCCGGAGATATACGTCCCGGAAAAGGACGTCAAAAGTACAAAAAATAGGACTCCGTATCCCTATTTTGTAGTAGTGTCATCTTCTTCATGTCCATTGGAACTTCCTTGCAATTGGGCCATAGAATGCCAACTTAGCTTCAACTTAAATAGTCAATATAGCTAATGAAGCTGTCTTCCTCTAGCCCAATTAGATTCATATCATCATCGAAGTCAACGTGCACCTAATCCCATTGATCCTCATGACGTGCAACCAATGGCTTAAGCTTTGTCCTTCCTCTAGCCTTCTTCCTAACCGTTGAGGAACCTGATTTCCCCGCACCATTGTTTCCCTCATCATTGGCAACCATGTTCCTGCTAAAAGTTTGAAGTTAGATAGGATAAATAATTAAGTTGCAATTAAATGAAAGAAATAAACAAACTAAAATGTTAGAAAATCACAGTCTTATTTGATTCTTTAAGATCTTATTTTATGTGTTCATCCAACATCCACGTTGTTACCACCTATTCAAATTCAATAGTACACTCAAGCTTAGAACAATTGTGATTATGATCTAGCTTCTAAAATCAAGGGATATAATCTATTTGAGTAAATAACCTTTATAGTCCCTAACAAAAAATGCGATCCTCATTTTGGCCCCTTAAAAAAAAGTCCTTTTTAGTCCATAAAAAGTACGAATAAGGGTAGATTGGTTGATATTTTGTTCCCTCACAAATTTCCAAAAGGTCCTTTTTAGTCCATAAAAAGGATAAATAAGGGTCGATTTTTTATATAAGAGATCAAAAAGGGGTCCGTGTTTTTTGTCAGGGACCAGAAATGGTATTTACTCAATCTATTTCCTAGAATCTAAGGGATTTTGTAACTCGAGTTAAATGAATTGAATGCAATATGATGGTCATCCACGTAGCCACGTAGCCTACATCATCCCTTCACCGGATCACTACACTTCAGGTAAATTACGTGGTCGATTGTAAGTTCTGAACCGGAGTTTGGTCCCAGAGAGACACCATAGGAATGATGCATATCATAACCATAATCATAAAACGACGAAATTAGACCGGGATAAGAAATAGTGAGGGAGGGAGGAGCAATTGCCAGCTTGAATGCCAGGATCTGTGAGTCGGATTGTGTAGTTGTGATAGTTGATTCCTAGAACCTGGTATGTTCCTGAATGTAGATGAAGCAGAGTGACGTTGTATTCACAGCCTCGGAGATGAAACAGATGTGAGATGTTTGTGATAACGCCGCAATGAGATGGATTACAAGATGCATTCTGATCCTTAGAACTCATTGTTTGGGGCGTTAGGTACACAAGGGAGGACAACAGTAAACCCCACAATGTTTGGCTTCTAGATATTTTTGTCGTTGGTGATAATGCAGGTGTTGATGCTGTTTATGAATCTGTGGGATGCTCACAACCACTGTGTCTCTTATCGTGAAAGTGTTCCTTTCCATCTCGTACCGGAGGAGGAACTTGATAGTAGCAATCCTCTGTTACTTCCTATGCAATAACTATCAAACGTGGCGATGGTTAAGCTCCCAGGAGTACAAGCTCTTGAAGGAGTTAAACTCGCCGTGGTATCAAAGGACTATAAGTACCGCATAACAGAATTATGTTATGTCGGTGGTTTTCTTCCCCTACTCTATCTACGACTTCTTCATTTATAACTTGAATCGGTCTCATCCACCAAAAATGCAAGTGTAACCTTCCTCGATTGTGTCCAAGTACCTAAAAAACGGTGATTTCCCGTTTCAAGATATGCATGCTTGCATGATTTATGTTGTTGGCTCCACCGAAGGTATCCTGAAGAAGAACGTAACCTTTTG